>MJUT01037042.1:462427-473960 GCA_002080005.1 Gigantidas platifrons
CCTTAAAATTAAGTACATTAGAACCTGTGTAATCCGACACCTGAGTTTTCCGACATCCTGTGACATCCGACAAAAATTTATGGTGACAAAGTAGTTCTGTTAACATAAATAAAACTTGAGTATTCCGACATTTTGTACAATCCGACACATTTCCCTGGTCCCTTGGTGTGTCGGTTTAGACAGGTTCCACTGTATATTTATTATTATTGCACATTGTTATTTACTTGAAAACTTTAAAAGAAAATATTTAATAAACTTACAAATGTATTTAATTCAAGTACATTAAAATTGGTGTATTATGAAAAACCGACTACCACCTCTCACCTCAAATAACCTACTACCACCTCTCACCTCAAATAACCTACTACCACCTCTCGCCTCAAATCATTAAACACAATAGAGACCATGACTTAAGGTGTTGGAAATCCAGGTCCTCATGTGTCTCTGGAACAGGCTTAAAATGTGGTTGATTGTTTTATTGATATTTTTCTGAAACTCTTTATGATCCCAAAAGAATAACTTAAGATATAGAAATTAATTTAGATATTTTGTTTTTTTCAGTCTCATTTGTTTGTACTACAGTTAGTACATCGACCAAGTGTACGATCAGTGTTACAAGGGTTGTTACGGAAACGGTTGTTACCAGCAGAACATTGTATTACAAAAAGTAAGTTTATTTGTAATTATGGTTATAATTTTCACTAACTTTATTATTCTTCAAAAAAGAATATATTTAATGGATTTGAATACATTGTATTTAAAATATACAGGGTAAATTGGAAAATACATATGATATCTCCCCATTTTGGGCAAGAACATTCAGACTTGTTTAGAAAATGTTCAGTTTTGCTCGTAATACATGTTTTTCATGTGTCTACACAATTTTTAAAATATGCTATATATTTTCTCTCTTTTTTTGTTTTCAGTCAAAAGAAATTTCAGTAATGTTGCACCAAACTCATTAAATGGTGAAGATGGTGTGGAACAAACAGCTATTAAAGTCTCTCTGAAATGTCCTATTACGTTTAGGCGGATGACACTGCCGGCACGAGGTCATGAGTGCAAACACATACATGTAAGTAATAAATTTTATGAAAATTTAAGATTTTAAGGTTTAATCAAATTTATTTATTTATTGGTCAGAAATTTGTTTCTTAAGAAAAGTTTGAAGATACCAAAGGGGTAATCAGAAGCCATAAATCGTTGAAGGACAGACAACACAATGGCCAAGAGAATTGATAATGATCCACAAAACAACATGGCCTGGAGGTAAACTCATATGCTCCAGAAGAGTAAGCAATTTCTGCTCCACTAGTGGTACCCACTGTGTTACTGACATGAACTGCATGTGATTTAGAAACCGTATTGGACACAAGTATACATAAATAAATACAATTAACATAAATAAAACATGAACATATGTATTGCTCTATTTTTCTTTCTTTTTGTGTTATCAGTAATATTTTGTTATCTTTTGCAGTCTTTTTGTGTTATCAGTAATATTTTGTTATCTTTTGCAGTCTTTTTGTGTTATCAGTAATATTTTGTTATCTTTTGCAGTGTTTTGATCTTGAATCATATCTACAATTAAATTGTGAAAGAGGATCGTGGAGATGTCCAGTTTGCAAGTAAGTTCAAAATTACTTCCTGTTGTAAAATAAAATAAATGTTGAATCATTAATGTATAAACAGACTATTGTTACAGTTTTATGCATGCTATTACTCATATTTATAGAAGAGAAAAGGCAAAAACTGTAGCAGGTACAATGTTCATTGAGGGGGGGGTTAGGGTTATGGTGTTTCAACAATATTTCAGTTATATCGTGGTAGTCAATTTTATTGGTGGAGGTAAGCGGAGTACCTGGAGAAAACCTCCGACCTGTTGCAAGTCTCTAACAAACTTGATCAATTGTTGTATCAAGTACGCCTTGGCTGAATGAGGTTTGAACTCACAACTTTAGTGGTGAAAGGCACTGATAGCATAGATAGTTAGTTATGAATCCAACTACCGGTATCATACGATCACGACCACGACGGCCGCTATTGTAAAATAAAATAAAACTTATTAATGTTTATGATTACAGTGTTAGGCATGTAATTACTCATATTTAAAGAAATATGACAAGCCAAAACAGTAACAGGTAAAATGTTCCATTGATTTTTATGAGTGACATTGTTAATTTAATATAAATATCCTCTTGCAGCAAAACAGCATTATTAGAAGGTTTAGAAATAGACCAATATATTTGGGGTATTCTAACTAGCCTGCAGACGACAGAGTTTGAAGAAGTGACGATTGATCCAATGGCAGCATGGAAACCTGTACAACATAAAACTATCAAAGAAGAAGAAGCTGGTATGTTTGCAGGTTATATTTGTCTTGAGATGCAAGATAGATTTAAGATTCCTTTGAATTGACATGCGATAGATAGATTCACATTTTAATAACTTGTACCTCGTCAATACTTATAATTGCTGAAACTGCCTCAATAACAAATATGATAATATCATGAAGAAGAAAAGTATCATTTAATTTAATCTGGTAGGAAATAAAAAATTTCTGTTTTAAGGAGAAAAATTGATTTTTTTTTAATTGTTATTTTAATTGGTGCTTGTCCACCATTGATTCTTATTTAACCATGAACTTGTATAGTGTTAGCAGGAGGTTCCTAGCAGTAGTGGCATCAAGTTTTGCCCATGTCAATCTCTCTGTCTGAGTGTTTGTATATCCTGCATGGGTTTTCATTCAATAACCAATAGCAAATCACTTGAAATTTATACACAATCAGAAATTATAAAAGGCAGACCAAGTTTGATTTCTTTCTGTTCTGGAGCTATGCCAGTAATGAGTTGTTTTTCTTTACAGATCCGTGTGGAGGTCGGTGGATTAAAGCAATGTCTCCGTCAAGTATGCAGCTGCCGACCATGAATTCATGGGACGTTGGTCGGCAACCATCACCTTTTAATATGCCGCCATCATCACAAAATATGCAGGGTAAGTTATTTTAGAATAGGATGTTATTTAAAGAACAATTTGTTCACCAATACGTCTTCATTATATATTGTTAGCATGATATATGATAATCTCTTGATATTAACTGAAACTCATGGTTATGTTGTTTAATGCCACTTTCAACGATATTTCAGTTGCATCATGGTGGTCAGTTTTATTGTTGGAGGAAACAGGAGTACCAGGAGAAAACTACTGACATTTCGCAAGTCACTGACAAACTTTATCATGTAATGTATCAAGTAGACATCACTGTGAGCGAGATTCCAACTCACAACTTTAGGGGTTCTAGGCACTAATTGCATGAGTAGTTGTAAATCCAATAACCATACTATCACAACCAAGACGGCCCCTAACTGAAATTCAGTTGAAAGTTAAGATATATTGTAAAGTTAATTCCTTGAGGTTTTAAGTTTTAGATCAAATTGAAATTTAAGCTTGCAAATATATTGATTGACTTTGATGTTTATCACAGCGGAAAGAAAATGTGATAATTAGTAAAATATATTGATTGTCTCTGATGTTTATCACAGCGGAAAGAAAATGTGATAATTAGTAAAATATATTGATTGACTCTGATGTTTATCACAGCGGAAATAAAATGTGATAATTAGTAAAATATATTGATTGACTCTGATGTTTATCACAGCGGAAAGAAAATGTGATAATTAGTAAAATATATTGATTGACTCTGATGTTTATCACAGCGGAAAGAAAATGTGATAATTAGTAAAATATATTGATTGACTGATGTTTATCACAGCGGAAAGAAAATGTGATAATTAGTAATACATATTCTAATATGACGCCGTGTTGTCGTCAGTTTATATAATACTCAACAACAACACTTTTAGCGCAAATGCGGAAATGTTGTCAATTCGGCTATTCCGTGTACCCTCCCGCGAAATGGTGTACGTTATACATTTACCGTAGAAAATCAAAATTCTGTGAAATGTTGTTGACAATTTTGGCACGTAAACAACATGACGTCATATGAAGACTTCCAGTTTAAAACATAGAGATCCTGACGTGTTTTGGCTTCGTGTACGCCTCCTTGTCGAAGTGGGATTTGTAGTATTTTCCCTTTCTTTTGAATTGATGTTCATGAATGACAACATTTAGTCATCTCAAATGACAGAAATCGTATCTTTGTGCTCGGGAGGGTAACGGAACAGCCAAATACATTGCTGTGTGTATAGGCGGCGTTTTGCAAGTAAATTACCGTATTTGTCCTATTAGCATCGAAATAATCCATATATAAAAACTTTGTACATTATGGTTAAAAGGTAATGAGACTATAGCATTTGGTTTTGAAAGACTTTACTCTCTCAGAAGATGGTGAAGAACTTTTCGAATATTTTAATTGATTCATTGTATTTTTGTTTACTTGCAGGTCCACCTTATTCAAACATGCACACCAATGACGTCATGCCAAATGGTGGACCATCACCTATTAATTATCCACATCCTGCTACACCTGGGGATTATAACAATCCTCTCTCGCACATGTCACCCCCTACGAGTGTTGATCACATGAACAGTATGAACAATGTAAACAATATGAACAATGACATTCATTCAAAAGTAGACATTATGAATCAGTATTTACCCACGACGACTGATACTACGCCCTTGCGGCATCCCGATTCGGGCAATATTAATAATTGTGGAACTCCATCCAGCCAATCACAGAACCATATTAATGGCAGCCATATTAACCATGGTACACCTAACGGGAATCAGTCTAATAATTCAGGGGCAGATAATACTAATAATATTGGAGATTTGAACTTCGACCCATCAAGTGTGATAGATGGGGAGGGGCAAGCTCCAGGTCTGGATGTAAGTATCTTGTATTTTTACCATATTTAGACATTGGTAGTGAATTTTGTGGTTTATTTGATCTCATTGGCATATGAAAAGAAAAATAATGAATCTCAGCCTGGACATATTAAAAAAAAATAACAAGGGTTATAAGGAAATACACAATATTAAAACAGAAACTTCTTGATTAAACTTAGAGTTTAACCTAGGTGCTATGTAGGCATATTGTCATCTGGAATGTGGATTCTTGTATTAAGTGGAAGGAATATTTAAATTTAACATTATTCACAGCAGAACAATAGCAAAAGAAAGTCCTGAGTTTCTAAGTTTAAACAGCGATGGTCAACAATACCACCAATGTAAAAAAAAAACAACGAACAACCACCTCTTGTCTCAAACCATTATACAACAACAAAAACAACGAACAACCACCTCTTGCCTCAAACCATTATACAACAACAAAAACCAACATCATATGATCATATGAACAAACCAACATCATATGATCATATGAACAAACCAACATCATATGGCATTGGAAATTCATGTATTGGCTTTGTTTTATTTTATTTTAAAGCGACGTGTTATTTTTACATATGCTGATTTTTGAATTATTTTAATGAATACTGAATGATAAACTTTTTGTTGAAAGTGGCTTTAAACACCATAAAACCAACTTAAAACCAAATGAACTGTGTGTTTATATATATCAGGTAGATTTAACTCAGGTGTATAACACCGACATGTTACTTATTATTATCACAGATCAGTCTGATCAGAAGGAAATCTTGCATAATTATGATCATCAATTGATTATTTTATTTATATATTGATTAGGAGAGAAGGATTACAGTTTTATGATCTACAAATTCAATGTGTTGTGTGAATGGATGATTATAATCAGAAATAGATGTGTTGTGTGAATGGATGATTATAATCAGAAATAGATGTGTTAATAGCTTTTTTCCAGATTTTTACTGTCTGTTTTAATTTTGGGTGTGATGTTAATAAATTTAGATGGTTTTTTTAATATTAATGTTTTCTTTTTCAGCTTGATTTGAATATGACAGATCCGATGGAATTGTTGTCGTATTTAGGGCCTTCAGAAAATTCTAATAATAACTCAGGTTCGAACACAGTGGGAAATACAGGGAGCAATCAAAACTCTAGTAACTCAACATCTAATAACAATGATGACTTACTGGCCTTGTTTGAGTGATCCGTAAAGTGACATGTGACACACCATGTGATAGGGCCAGTAAAGGGAGACGATTTGTTTCCTGTAAAACAGTGCTATTTTCTCATTACTACTGCAAAATGGTGGACTATGAAAGATAATTCATGTATCAGCCATTAATAGTTATAGACAATGTATTAGTGAAAGGGTTGAGCAAACATGAGGATAATGCAGAGATGAATATTGCGACTTTGAGATGAAATATTGAGGTTGACATTTGAAACTGACAGTATTTTAATACTGCTTCATTTGCGTTATTTTTTTATTACCATGTGACCCAGACAAAATGGTGGACATTCAGAGATCTGCAAGAACAATGATCAAAATCTTCATCGAATTTCATTCATTTATTTATTTTATCATCAAGTGACAGATTGACTTGCCCAAAGATAAACAATATAAAATTTTTATTCTTGAAAATGAATATACTTTGTAAGACATGTGCATCTCAAATGAAGGTCATGTGACCTGTTGACTATTTATAGAATGATCATGTGACTTTTTAAAGATGTGATATGTTTATTGTTTGCTGGTCTTGACCAAGACATTATGTTATTAAAAAAAAAGGCAGCATTATCAATATTGTGTGAAAATCAAGACACATTTGTGCTACTAGACGAGGATGATATCTTCGTCTTCATCTTTCAGGACTGCAATACTGCGATGTATAGAATAGATGCTGTTGCAAAAATAAGAAGCATTTATCAGAATTGACGAATCGTATCTCTGTGCAAAAATGTTTAACTGCAATAATTACAAATGATTCAATCTTTATTTTTACTCTTTGAAAAATCACTAGAAAAAGGCAGCCTCTTGTCATCTAGATTATTTATTATTTCTGTTGGAAAAACATATGTTAGCGAAACCAATTATTTCTCCTATTGTACAGTCATAACATGAAAGCCAATTGCAGCTATTTTTAATTGAGGCTAAATACTTTTAATTTAATTGATAAAAGGGGGAGATTATTTTATATTTTGGTTATGATAAAAAAAAAATTGCCGTTGATATTAATTTTGGCTTTCAAAATGGAAATAAATTGATTTAAGCATGTTGACTGTACATGACTTTTCAATCTATTGACTTATATAATTCCTTGCAAAATAAAACAAGAATCTCTTGAAGTAAAAATGTTCAAAAAGTTCAAAGTGCAATATAGATGCCTTACTAATTGTGATTTACGTTAGAACTATTTATTTTTTAATTGTTCTGTGTAAACAAAAATCCTATTTGTTTTTAATGTAGACAATCTTATCTAAAGTTTAGAGTTTCATTTGTTTTTTTTTAATTGTCCATAATTGTTAGGTACTGGTAGTTCTTAGATTAAAATTCTATCACATATGGACGGGTCCAAATTGAAATTTTTAATTTTAACGATTAATAAAGGTTGGAATGAATATTTTAATTTCCGTTATGTATGAAGAAAACTATCTAAATTTATTAAAACAAAATTGAAATGGAACTCGCTATTAAAAGATGGAACACTGTGGACACCACGATATAGCTGAAATATTACTAAAGTTAACGTTAAACACCAGTCAACCAATCATTGAACATGATGGTTAGCTTATTTACCTGATAACACTTGTTAAAAGACTGTCTACATTAAATAAACAGAAATAGGACGTACAATGTTTTAAGGAGACCATAGACACTTTCTTAAAAATTTGCAAAAGTTGACAAAATAAAAATGCATTATTTCAAACTTTTAAAAATTTATATTTTTGTGCAATTATGAATAGAATCCATTTTTTTGGCAATTCATTGTAATCATTTGTTGCCATGACAATTTCAATTTTTTTTTTTTTTATTTGGTTGCTGAAAAAAATTGTTGAACACTTTTTAAACCAGAACATTCAATTATTTTTTTTATGGAATCGCCATTACAAATTGACTCGTTTTCATTTTTTGTGTCGACGTCTTTTTAAAAGATCTTGTATGAATTTTTTTTTTGTCTCACGCAAGGCGTTAATTATTATTATTATTTATGAAGTGACATTTTTTTAACTGTTTATTGTTTATTATGGTTTTTAAAGAAGAAATGATGAAATAAGAGTTTGACATCACAAACTTTTATTTATGTTGTAAACTGTTTATTATTATAAGCATTAATTTACGTTTTATTTTTTGCCAGTGTTATATATAACCAGATTTATCTTATACCAATGTATATTATAATATGTAAATTATTATTTAAGATGTGACGACATCACTTGTACAGAAAATTTTGAAAACTGATAAAATTTTAATGTAACCATGGCGACTTTTTTTGTGCCGAAGCCAAGTTGATATAACAACAAGTAGATTAGTTTTTAAAACAATTCTCTGTATATATTGACTTTTTATAAGTAGAAAAGTGATTTGTAGTCATAAACAAATATATAAACTATTTTTTTGTGAAAATTTATTTATGCTTCAGTTTATGTCTTCTCATTGACAGTTGCGTAGGTCACTGTTTTAGCCTTTTGGCTTACGTCGATTTTTCTTGCTGTCAAAATCAGTTCTCTTTTCCTATTAAATGGTATATAAATATTTGCACATTATCATTGTGGGTTTCAAAAATTTGAATTTACTGAACAGTTAGTTAATTTTTCTGAATGGAAATAAAATGGATTTTTTTTTTCGCCCAGATTTTATTAGAACTTTTGTTATACCAATTGTGCCACCTGATTTTGACAGTAAGAAAAATCTTTTTTTTTGTTGCAGTTACAATATGAAGAGATTTGTATACTAAAAGTATCTGTAACCGATATCTTACTGATTTTTTATTGTCAATAAAATATCTCTCTATTAAGTTACGATGTATAACATTTTTGTTTTAAGCAATTGTATAAAAAATATATACCTTAGAATATTTTTTCTATGCAGTATGCTATTTACACAAATTTGAGCTTTTATTTTTTTGTCAGGGAAATATTTTCCAAAGAAATATTAAGTATATAAGCTATGCATACTCTCAGGATATTGTTTATTTACTTTCTATAATATGTTGAGGCATTACATTAATTTGCCGAGTAATTTACAAATCTCTTTGTATTGTGATTTTGCATATTTATGTTCTCAATGTGACAAAGAGTTACTTTTCTACCTGCCCCAACAATCTGGTTGTGTTGTCAGTTTTATGACAAAAAAGCATTCATACATTTCAAAACATTTTTTACCACTAAAATATCAATGGCAGCCAGAAAAGTATTCACTTGGCAAAAGTTTCTTTAGTATTCAATTGTTGTAGGTTGCAATAGGTTTTTATGTGGTTAACTCCCCTTAATTGTATTACTTGCTTCCTGTTGATGTTTAAAAAAATCAATTTGCAATAGAAAAATGCCAATTCACGCAATAAAATAAAATATGTCATAATATTTCGGCAATAGAATCCATTTTTCAAATTTAATTTCCAAAGGACAAGAAAATCTGTCCATTTTTTTCAGCTGTTTAAGTGCTCATGTTTTAATAAAAACCAATTGAATTATACTTTTAATGTCTGTTGAATTGTGCGTAATGGAACACATTATTTTTTATGAAATTGTTATTAAGAAAAAAATGTTTTGTGTGTTATAGAAATTTACTTGCAAAACAAATACTTGAAGGGACCATAATTTAGTACAGTTTGCAAGTTACCTCCCTTCCTGTTTTCTGGTTGAAAATGATCAATTTCTACATTGTGGTTATGCAAATGTTGAACTGATTTTGCCTTTCCCCTGTCAGTTCCACTTCACTCGACCAATTGTTGAACTAATTCTTAATAATATTAGATTAGATTTCAAGAAATATTTGCTGTACTTATTTCTGTTGTATCTACCCTAAGCAAATGGTCTTGGTACGTCTCTCAAACAACATGTGGAAACTTACCATTTTGATAAATTTCTTACTTTATTTCTCTGATACATAAAAGTTGTCTGTAGTTTTTCTTACAACCATAAATCAGATGTACTGCAGGTTTTAAAGTCCGTTGGGCCTGCTGGATGTCTAAGTGGTTCTAAAATATGTTTTTATGGTGGGTCTATTATTATGGGTCCAAAAAGGAATATGTATGGGGAGACTTTTGTAACATTTCACCATTGTTTCCCTTGCATATCTTTAATTCTTGTCACCACTTTCAAAATTAAAATTAATATCTATGTGCATACATGTATGTGGAATGGGAATGTAAAATAGACATGTATGGTATGTGGAATCTTAAAACGCCAAGATATTGCTAAAGTTGGCGTTAAACACTAATCCATCCTTTCTGAAATGACATCATGACATTTTGTAGGTTTTACTAACATTGTTATCCATTAGATATTCAACATTTACATAACCACATCAGCTGCAACTTTTTTCTTTAAAACATATTCTATTTTTGTTTTCATAATATAGTACCAGAAAAAAGATGCATGAATTCTTGGTAATACATCTTCTAACACAAACTAAATGGCTTCAAATTTTCTGTCAGATAAATTCGTGCAATCACATGTTAGATGTCACCTGATGTACTTTAGTCCCTTACATGTGATCATTATTTATCTAATAAAAAAGGAATTATTACAAATCATACAGTTGTTTGTTTTTTATTTATCATATAATCAACCTTGGCCAGAAACATAAGAGTTCACTTTGTCCATGGTTTTCTTCACACAAAAAAAATGACTCTCAGTTTGACTTTAAAGAACTTGTGGAGGTTATATACAAGACATCTTTTGACTTTAAAGAACTTGTGGAGGTTATATACAAGACATCTTTTGACTTTAAAGAACTTGTTGAGGTTATATACAAGACATCTTTTGACTTTAAAAGAACTTGTGGAGGTTATATACAAGACATCTTTTGACTTTAAAGAACCTCCATCTAGATTGAGCAAAGTAATCAGGTGAGCTGAGCATGATCGTGTAATTTCTACTTTCAATTCATGCATTCTATAAATAGATATTCAGCATTCAAATTTTGTACAGGACAACTTAATGATTATCACCAAAAGTTTGTATTCCTACTGTTCTGTGGTTTGTGAGAAGATTGTATGACATTTTCCCCATACAGCCCTATGTCTCGTCATGGCAGCCATTTTCTCCATACAGCCCTATGTCTCATCATGGGAGCCATTTTCCCCATACGGTCCTATGTCTCATCATGGCAGCCATTTTCCCCATACAGCCCTATTTCTCATTATGGCAGCCATTTTCTCCATATGGTCCTATGTCTCATCATGGCAGCCGTTTTCCCCATACGGTCCTATGTCTCATCATGGCAGCCATTTTCCCCATACGATCCTATGTCTCATCATGGCAGCCATTTTCTCCATATGGTCCTATGTCTCATCATGGCAGCCATTTTCCCCATACAGCCATATGTCTCATCATGGCAGCCATTTTCCCCATACGGTCCTATGTCTCATCATGGCAGCCATTTCCCCCATACAGCCCTATGTCTCATCATGGTAGCCATTTTCCCCATACGGTCCTATGTCTCATCATGGCAGCCATTTT
>MJUT01037042.1:487824-498618 GCA_002080005.1 Gigantidas platifrons
TTATCAATAGAATAATACAGTAGTCCATCTCTTATAAGGCCACTCCCATTAAAGGCCACCACTCTTATCAATAGAATAATACAGTAGTCCATCTCTTATAAGGCCACTCCCATTAAAGACCACCACTCTTATCAATGGAATAATACAGTAGTCCATCTCTTATAAGGCCACCACTCTTATCAATAGAATAATACAGTAGTCCATCTCTTATAAGGCCACTCCCATTAAAGGCCACCACTCTTATCAATGGAATAATACAGTAGTCCATCTCTTATAAGGCCACTCCCATTAAAGGCCACCACTCTTATCAATGGAATAGTAAAATAACACTAAATGGACCCAACCGCATCGGTGGCATAATGGTTAGAGTGCTCGCCTCGAGTGCAGTAGATCGTGGATTCAAGTCCCATTCGAGTCAAACCAAAGACTATAAAATTAGTATTTGTTGCTTCTCCGCTAATTATATAAGCCTGCAGCATTGATGAAAGACTGGTCGGCTTGGAATCAGAATAATGAATAATGTGTCAGAGTGGAGCAACATGTCTACCCACAGACTTTTGTTTCAGTGAGCTAGCACTATAAAAATCCAACTCAGGATGATGGTCTAGAACAAAGCGGACCTCATCATGATCTCATTGAAAATTAACTTGGTCTCGCCATGATATAGCTGAAAAATTGCTGAGTTGGTGTTAAACAACAATCACTCACTAAATGGACCCCTCATGAGAGACCACCCTTCTTATAAGGCCAGATTTTATTAGTAAAAGGGGACTACTGTATGTTAAAGTGAAGCTGTACTGTAACAAGGGTCCACATCTATATATGTACAGCAAAATAAACATATTATTATACTTTGTGTGAGTCTGTAAAGCCATAGTTTATTTTTCGGTATCATACTTCTTTGATATTACTACAATAAGACTGGAGGTGATATGTTTGTCAAATAAAATTAATAGTGATATTTAGAAGAGTAAAATTTGTAATGAATTAATGAAATCAACTGAACCATCAATATATTGATGAGATGAAAATAATATGACAAAACATTGTTGATTCTATTTATAGACATCCAGTATAATAATGATAACAACATCGTCTTTTCCATGAAATATCAAAAATAGTATCCTGGTCTAAAAAATTTAATAACGAAACTAGGAAACTATTTTTGGCATCTTCTAAGGAAAAGACAATATTATTATATGAATACTACACAAGACAACATTCTTCATACTTTGCATGTCAGACAAAAGTCCCGTACACACCAGTAAACCACATGGTATTAACTGGGATGATGATGATGTGGCTACAAAGGAACAAACAATTTACAACCTACTCAATTGTTTTATGTGATGACAGGGAAAATATGATGTAGGGAGAATATAGACATGAGTTACTGGGAACTTAGTGAACTAAAGATCTATTATTGAGTTCAAACATGGAATGTATGGTGTTCGTGTGGTACCAAACATGAGTGATTTCTCTAGTCTCACAGTCTCTTCACCTCTAAAAATGGTCACCATGACAATGTGGAAAATTATTTAAAGAGTGGCATGTTTGTTAACTGTATAGATTATCTCCCTTTTGACACATTTCAATACAAAGATTTGACTTGCTCTGCCAAATTGCCAATTATAAAACAAATATTGCAACATTTTAGAATTAAATATACATGTACATTTGATTATTAAAAATTTTTCACATGTGTAAATTCTCTACTTATCTTTTTTAAAAACCTTTCTAAAAGCCATAGATAGACGATGAAATATTCTGATCCTGAACCAGTAAAATTCTTTTTTTACATGTAACCATTTATCTTCATTAGAGGTTTAGGGCTAGGGGTTGTGTGCTTAGCAGCACTTTCAACAATATTTTAGTTATATCAAGGTGGTCAGTTTTATTGGTGGAGGAAACCGGAGTAATATGAGAAAACCACCGACTTGTTGCAAGTCACTGACAAACTTCATCACATAATGTTGTAATCAAGTACACCTCACCATGAGTAGGATTCAATCTCAAAACATTAGTGATTATAGGAGAAAAGAATGGTACGTGTAATTCTGAAATATGTTTTTTCATAAATTTGAAAGACTGCCATATGCAGTGGTCTTTTTAAGTGTTCAATTGTTTGAGGTGAAAGGTGATTGTTTGTTTTGTTGATATTGGTGGAATTGTTGACAATCACTGTTTTCACTTTATTTTCTTCATAATTCTATAAATGGTGGCTGTAAAATGCCACTCTTGGGTGAATATCAGCAACTCAAAATGATCAAAATAAATGTGAGGAAACTGGAATACCTGGAGAAAACACAGACCTGCCTGGTGTTGATCACTTGCAAACTAAAATACATAAAGAACACTTCACAGCTCACAACTTTAGGGGTGATACTCACTGATTGCATAGGGGCAAATGCTGGCATGACAATTCTTGGATTTCACATCACCACAAGAAATGCAAACTTTATATAGGATTTCCTTTTGCAGTTTCTGAAGAAAAGCTTTTTGATACATATTCTCACAGAGTTATATGATAAAATAACTCCTGTGATTGTGGCCATTTTAGATTTTCAATCAATACAAAAAAATAGAAACTTTGTCGCTTATCATACAAGGAAGGAACATTCAAAATTATAGAGTGGTTTCAGAGAAAGGGTTAGGGTTATGATGTTTAATGTCACTTTCAATAATATTTTAGTGATATAGTGGTGGTGGTTTCAGAGAAAAAAGAAGAAAGACGACAGATAAAGTGGTGACAAAACTTAACATGGGATCAAATTACCATGCAGTACAATTTTGAAAGTTCCCAATACTCAACGTATGCATCTTTGAAAAAAATAGAGGTCTATAATGTTAAAACTTGGATTATCTCCCTTTACTAACCTGCATCACAAACTGTTTTAGTTAATACAAGTGTATTACATAGAATTTCTGGAATGACTTCTGGGTCACTTAACAACGTTATGATTGTCTCAGCTAGTTCTGCCTCCTTCAACTGGAGAGCTGCATCAGCTGTAAATATTCAGCAAATATATGATTACATAGTTTTATTTATTTCCAATTTGTGATATATTACTAGTAAACATTCATATATATGATCTCATGCAATAATTAATTAAGATTAAGAATACCTCAATA
Source organism: Gigantidas platifrons (assembly GCA_002080005.1). NCBI lineage: Eukaryota > Metazoa > Mollusca > Bivalvia > Mytilida > Modiolidae > Gigantidas > Gigantidas platifrons. The sequence goes on from MJUT01037042.1 coordinate 490,957, forward strand.
TATTTCAATACGGTTGTTTCGAATCATGTCAATTCCGACCATGTTCCGTCTTTTTCGTGTCTTGACGTCTGAAATGCTCGACAGACGACTTCCGGTGTTTACGCTATTACTGTGACAACGTCAGCATATCATAGTTGTAGATGCGGTAGATTATAAGTAATTGCAATATGGAGATACCAAGGAAACGGCTGAATAAATACTGGTGTTCGGTACCCACTATCTGTCTGATATCAGAAATATATACATAAAGGCAGATCGTTTTCCTTTCATGATGCTGACAGCCGCAAATAAGAAAGAAAACAAATTTGATTTTAAAGAAGTAATTGTCTCTGCATTGAAATCTTTGATACAAATAAAATAATTTAATTGATATCTGTCTTTTACAGAAAATGTTAAGATAAAGTTGAGGATCGAACGTTAAAACGGCACAAATCAATTGGAGTTTTTGTTGTGTACATTGACACCGGAAGTTCAATGCCGAATATTCCATCAAAATCATGTGATTTGGCAGATGAAAATAACAAAATTTTGACGGAATGGAAATGATTCAAAACAACCATATTATGTGAATAACAATGAATATTGTGCAATATGTAAGTTATGAAAGTGAAAGTAGAAAGTACTGTTACTAGCATTCTAAAAATATAAATAATGTAGAGTGAAGTTTTGTTAAATGTATTTTCGTATGTGAAATCATATTACTATCATCTGCAATTTGTGGAAATGGGAGTCAGAAAGGACCAAAAATTAATTCATGACATTAAAAAAATGTATTAAAACATTTTCAATGATCAAGCTGTTAATTACTAGTACACAGGATTGATGCCTGAATACAAAGCAAGAATAGAATAAACACTAAATGTTTGCTATTACAATCTTCAGATATTAATATATTTTGGTGATTCTAGATAAAATGCTAATATTAAAAGCTGGTACCATTAAATTATGCTTGAATATATACAGAACTCAATTCAGAAATTAAAAATGAATGTATCAGTAATTAAATTGAAAGGAAATCTCTAAGTATCATGTTCCAATTTTTAACGTTATCACTATGATGTTGTTTTGTGTTTGCTCTACTTTTACTTTCACAATGTAAAAATGGCTTCATTATAAAGTTCGTCAGTGACTTACGACAGGTCGGTAATTTCTCCTGATACTCTGGTTTCCTCCACCAATCAAACTGACCGACTCGAGAAAAATGAAATACTGTTGAAAGTGGCATTTAAGACCATAAACCAAACCTAAGAATATTTCTGATAACAATCTATCTTAAGATAACATTAACATGCTTCATCATCATAAAATCTTTTATTTTCTATAAGTTGTATTTTCAAAATGATTATCTCCCCTACACCATATCATATCTGTAGTCTATAATCTCTATAGGATGTGTGATCTGATTCTAGTAGATCATTTACATTTTGCCAGCTGCTTGAGAGCAAGACATTATTACAGAAGAGATTATTATACATGACAAAAACACGTGATAAACAACCCAAAGTCTATTCAATAAACATTCACCTCAGAATGGGGATAATTAGGGGGTGCCTTAACATGCATGCCATATAGTTATAGTATTTAGCAAAGTTGTAAGAAAGAAAAAAAACCTGTGAGCTGCTGACCATACTGACCCTGATTTTTTGTGCCTACCTTAAAGTTTTTATTGCCAGATTTGGACAAGCACAGTCAGATCTTTGTCATGTACAACCTTTGTTAAAAATTATAAAAAATAGTTTTGCCTACCTACCTACCAGTACTCTATATTTTTCAAGATTGTTAGTGGAGACAGAGGTATTTTTTGGGCCTAAGATAATTGTCAATGTAACAAACACTAAAGATAATAACCAAAAACTCCCCATGAGTCTGTAATAGGTCGCCATTCAATGAAACAAATAAATGTTGCAATAAATCCTAAAATCTGGCCCATAAGTGATGTAGTGTCACAAATGTTTTTATTTACTACTGTGGTAGACAATTTTGTTCTGTATTGGAGTGAATATTTTGTTTCTGAGGGAAGTGGGGGCTGGTTGGGAGTGAACACTTGTTACTTAAGGGAGTTCATAAAACAAATGTTGGCAAAAACATCCTGACTTCAAAATGAACTTGACATGTTAGCAGACACCAGTCAAGCCAAACTTTTCAGTAACCCAAACATTTTCCAGTCTGAATGTAAAAAAGTACATGAAACTGTTTTAAACCTTTTATCATGGATCATTTATGAAATATAAGCAGGAAAAATTATGCCAAAATTTGAGTCGCATATACCAGGTTTAACCCCACCACATGTTTGTGTCTGTCCTAAGCCAGGACCTGAATTTCCATTGGAAAATGGTATGATCTCTTATGTGTTTGTTTGAGGTGAGAGGTAGTTGTTGATTTTGTTGACATTGGTGGACTTGTTGGTCATCTCTGTTTACACTGTCTTTTCATAACTTGATAATTAATTATCTACTGCACAAGTCACAGTTTAAATGTTGTAATATGGGTAAATTTTGTAAATACCTAATATAGATGATGATATCAATGTCAAGGCTACTAAAGCCTCATTCTGCATAACAACATGTTCTGACGTTACCATGGTTACAAGAGGTTGTATTCCATCCTCTCTGACAATATTCCTCATCAGTTCACCAGATCTTCCATTCTTTATCAACCATGCTAACATCCTGGATGCTTCTCCTAATAAAGAAATATCATTTATTAAACTTACACATCTTTCGTATATGGTATAGAATTTTCATAGTGATATCTCACTGAAAAAACAGTACTCAGATAGACATGTCACTCCAGTCACACACTATACTGGCTCTGAGACAACCAGTCTTTTATTTTTATTCACTAATGTTGTATGGTAAGGCGAGAAGCAATAATTACCAAGCTTATAGTCTTTAGTTTGATACAACAGTCTGTAGACAGACATGTCACTTCAATCAGATCCATTATCCTGACTTTGAGCCAATCAGAATTCCCATTAATTCCTTAATGCTATAAGAATATCAGAGAAGTAGCAAATACCAGCTTAACAGATTTTGGTCTTAGTCAACAACTTGATGCAAGCATGCTAATCATATCATCACTGAAACGGTTTACTATTGCAATGAAACAATGACCTGTCACATTAAACCTTCCCACACAATATTATTACAATCTGATGTGTTAATATGTACACAGGGATGTAGGTTCGGTACATTCCTACCATGTCAGCAATTTTTCCCCACTTCCTCAACCCTCTCCAAGCCTCAACATAATGTGATTATCAATTTACCTTGTACCCCGGCATGCTCATCAAATTCACACCATTTCACCAACTTGTCTATCCTCCCGCCCCAGTCGCAACACAATATGATAATTTACCTTGTACATCAGCATGTTCATCACATTCACACCATTTCACCAATTTGTCTATCTCCCCGCCCCATTCTCAACACAATATGATAATTTACCTTGTACACCAGCATGTTCATCACATTCACACCATTTCACCAACTTGTTCAAGAAATCTCTGTTATTTCCAAGCTGTAATGCAACTGATTCTGAAAAATAAATAACAAAACATAATTATATATAACTAATTTACATTTAGAAAATGATGACATTATAAATAAAGTTTTTTTTTATCATTGTAAGGTAATCATCCTCTTATCAGGCCACCAATTGTGTAATGAAAAAAACATCCATCTGTAATCTGGCCTGATAAGAGGGCCTTTGGTGAGAGAGGGCCCACTGTACCAGAGCGTACCTAAATAACCACTCTACACCAATATCAATACATACCATATCTACCAAATTTGTGACTTAATAGGAATGTTTGTACTGTTTACTTGGGCCGCACCAGCTTAGCAATTGCTGAGCCAATTACACTTTGAAAGTTCTTGGAGACTTCAAATTGACCACTTCAAACAATTAAGTGTAAAAGTTATTATGACCTCAGCTATTTAATCAGTTGACATGTAGATTGATTATGATAGGGTTATGGTTAGGGGTATGGTTTTTAATGCCACTTTCAACAAGTTTTCAGTTATATCGTGGCGGTCAGTTTTATTGGTGGAGGAAACCTGATACCCGGAGAAAACCACCAAGTCATTGACAAACTTGATCAATGATGTTGTATTGAGTGCACCTCACCATGAACAGGGTGTGAACTCACAACGTTAGTGGTGATAGCTGCTGATTATGACATACTCTTATTAAAACCAGATATGTGTTTGATCTTTTTTCTTGGTGATATACAAACATCTAACGACATCACTTCTGGGGTCATGTCAGATGACATATTCTTATCTGCGACAAATGACCAGCATGGCCAGATATAATTTTGAAACTAGATATTCTACAGGTGGTACAGGCCAAGTTTGGTAAAAATTGGCCAAGTGTTTTCAGAGGAGAATATTTTTCCTTTTAAAGTTTATGATATTTATTTGACAACAGGGAATGTCAAATGCACACATGACCATTGGTCATGGCCAGGTGAGGTCAAAATAACTTGCTACTACGACATCACAAGACAGGAAAATATTTTTAGGGTTAGGGTTATGGTGTTTAATGCCACTTTCAACAATATTTCAGTTATATCATGGTAGTCAATTATATTGGTGGAGGAAACAGGAGTACCCAGAGAAAACCACTGACCTGCCGCAAGTTACTGACATAAGAAAATATTTCCACTTTTTTAGCAAGCGAAAGTCTGTCAAAAGTCATGAAACCAATTATACAGATGGAATAAACAAGACTGTTAAGATTAAGTTAAACAACTGTAACAATGGGATAGCAGGGGTGAGCATTATAAAAATACCTATTGCCTAACACATCTGATAAACTGATTGGACAATAAGTATCCAATAATTATCAATGGACAGCATCAAAATTTAAAATAAAGCAATCTGTTTGCTCAATTTAAATTTGGCATGATTTAATAGTTTCATGACTTCATCAGACCTCCTCATAACTACCCACCTACAGCCTCATTACATTACCTCTCGCTACTTATTTATTGAATCATTTTTAATTACTTAAGAGTGCCAACTATTTGATTGTCTTAAGATTTTGTTGCCAGATTCTACTTAAAATAACCCACATCGCAATTCAAATAATGATCTCACAAAACCATAAAGACTTGTTGATGAATGAAATCAGGAGTGAAATCAATCACGTTTTCTTTTTTAAAGCCATAAGAAAACACCCAAAATATTTGACATTTTATCATAAGAAGCACAGATTAAAAGATAAATATAACTTTGTCTATATCAATGTCTTAATATATAAACTCAATAAAATGTTCTATGCACCATGCCAGCAGCAAGTCAGTATATGGTTGATTAAAGACCTCAACTACAGAAAGTGAGTGTGGATAAAATCTACTGAACTTCACGGAAACCCAGATGATTTACCTCCTAAGAAAGTGAGTGTGGACAAAATATAGTGGCTTCTGTCATTGTCTAACTTGAAATCTGGAACTTATGTTTGGTTGTAAAGGACAAATGGCAACCAGTTCTAATAAACAAGGAGTGAGCATTGGTAGCTTATTGCAATGTAAAATTTTCCAACCTAAGCGACTGTCTCCCTTTTTACTTGTGACAATTAGAACATCCATCTGTATGTTCACCATACTGCCACTATTTTACCTGCACCATACATTGCTTGTAAAATTTTCATCAAGATAATAGCTGACATATGGTTCATTTTGCATTTGATATGTGTATATCAACATTTTGATAGTTAATGGAGCACCACATTTCAAAGTCATCCAATTGATATTATAAATGTTTATCATCACTTTCAGCAATAGTTTTATCTATATTGTCACTATCATGGGTAGGTGTCTGGAAACCCTGACAGTGGTGGGGATCAGAACTGAACTATAGTCAGTTGTCAGAAGGCAATGACATTAATCACACACACACCCAAGTCCCCTACTACATTGAAATTGTAAAGTTATACAGCAAACGAAGTGCTCCATATATGCTAGGAGTAATATACTGCGAAACCTGTCTAAACTTAACCCTGAATAAACAGGAATCTTGTATAAAATAAAATCTAAATGAAGTCCCAATGTAGAAAATCTGTTTATTTAACCTGTCTATTTGGAACATAAAAATAGATCCCAAGGAGGTTCTCTTTAGACAGGTTTAACTGTACATGTTTTAATCAGATATTAATTTTAAAAGAATAGTGTAAATAATTCATCTGGTCAAAATCTATTTTTAGTTGATGACCTTGATCTTTTAGATCTTTGTAAAGTCCCCTTACTTCCATTTTCAAGATGAAAGTTTGTTTATAAAAGCATTAAATATTATAATCTATATATAGAAAGGGGACTGTTAATATTTTAATCTTGAACACTCCAGCACTATCCTTAAAGTCAAAGCTTCAATCTTAAAAATCAGGGTTAATGTGGAAAGGAAAAAGACAAAATAATTCTTCTGCTTTTTTAACCAGCTTTTTGCTTCCCCTGTTAGAACCTCAACTACTTTCAGGTAATTTAAGAAGCAAATTAGCAACTGGCAGGTAAAGAGGGTGTGTATATCAAAACTTGCTAGTTACTAGTGGAGTATATTAAAATTATAGTTAAAACAGTTACCTACTTTAAACCAATGGGTTACATCTGCTTGTAGCCTTTTAATGTATTGAACATATATTACTTCTGGGACTAGATACATTATATAATTACAATTAAAGCTGTCCAGGGGCATGCTAACTTTTGGAGTAGATATCACATTTCTAGTGCCTTACTTTTGTTCAAATCTCATCTTTTTGGATATTTTTCAAAAAATCATGTTTTATGTATAGATGTATTTACACATCCTTGAATTTTCTGAATACACAAATTAAAAACACATATAGTATAGCAGGGAAAAACAATTTTAATAGAAAAAACAAAATTTTTTATTTTGCAATTAAATATTAGTGGGAAATAATTATCTTAAGAATTTGATCCAAATTGAAGATGAACCTGGTAAAAACCTACAACATGATATGACTATGAGTGGTCAAATACATCAGCAATTTGTTCAATTATAGCTATTTATATTGTTATAAAATCTTATCTCAGTTTCATTATGATCTTGTAAATAACATTACTAGTAAAACAGAATGATTAATTCTTGTCTGAATTTATTAATTACAACATGACGATTATGGTGTTTAACGCCACTTTCAAAAATATTTCAGTTTATCATGGCAGTCAATTTTATTGGTTGAGGAAACTGGAGTACCCAGAGAAAACTACTGACCTGTCGCAAGTCCAACTACCACAAATCATGACCACGAAAGCCCTCTTACTACATAAATCTTGAATTTTATTTTGGTCACAACTCTATAAGTGTGTTAGACTTCAGTATTTACTTTATGAAATTGGCCATTACTCAATACTGCATGAGTACTGAATTTTTATTTTTTTCTGTCCATCATTACTTTGCACATGAACTCATCTCGATTAACATATCTTTATAAAATGATTCTTTTAATATGGCCAAAAGAGTTTTTCTTTCATTCTGGCTTTGACTCTATACTTCATTAGTCTTGAGTTTTTATTTCATTTTGACTTTGTAACAGTGGTTGGTGTTTAGTTTCAACAAGATGAACTGTGAGCTAATGCTCACTTATGATACCCCCGCTGTTCGGCAAACAGGAAGTAGGAATCTGACGAGTCAAAAAACGCTT
>MJUT01037042.1:504621-531744 GCA_002080005.1 Gigantidas platifrons
CCCACGATATGGGGTACCTATATGAAGCTTGTGACCAAATATCAGATTTCTGCCATCAATAGTTACTGAGAAAAATGTGACGAAAAATATCTTGGACGGACGGAAGGACGGACAGAGGTAAAACAGTATACCCCCCTCCCCCTTCGGGGAGCGGGGGCATAATAACAACAGATTTCCATTGATAAGACAAACCTATATACCTAGAATTATGAACAGAAAGTTTAAAGTGACATCAATATCAACAAAACAAACAACCACCTCTCACCTCAAACAATTGAACACAAAAAAGACCATGACATATGATGATGAAAATCCAGTCCTGGTATGGGACAGGCACTAAAATGTGTTAGATTAAAGCAGTTTAAGGAATTCAAACCCCTATATAACTGGATCTTCAGTGACAATACCTCTATAAACAAACAATACAAAACCTACACAGATTCCCTACCACTGAAAAACACCACACACTTTAACAAGACAAGACAAGACAAGATCTTTATTCTCATAAACCATAACAGAACAATGGTACAGAGAAAAACATCATTCAAATACATTTCACATATTATACACAGTACACATGACAAGATGGATTCACATTAGGAAGAGCTTTAATATAAAAGGTGCTACAGAGATAGGCGGTTAACCAGGACGACCTACTGTTATATTTTAAACTCTGATATTACCATGTATTGAATTATAAAAAAAATATAAAATCAAATGGATATTTGAAATAAAGAAAGCCCCTTATCATCAGAGAATATACAACATATCTACATCATTATATTCATGATAATCAACCACCTTACATCTATTAGTGTGATTTATGAAACCTTTCAGCTGTTTGATGATTTGGAAACCTACTTTTTCATAAATATTTTCCTACAGTTCAAATTTCAGGTTTTTTCAATTGATTCAGGTGTTCAGTAGTGTTCATTTTAACACTATTACTAACTAATATCATATCTTGTTTTTAACTTTCAATGTATTTTCAGTTTCAAAGGTAAACTTTATTTTGATAGTGGTTTGCCTAACCTTTAACCTTTGACACATCAATTAAATAGAACAAACCCTGAGATATTCTTTCTATAAAATTTCTACTTTAAAGAATAATTAACCTTTAATAAGGTGAAGGGTAGCCAAATGGTTAAGGGCACTGACATCTGACCTCAAATTTTAAACTATTTACATGGTTTAGAGTCCCAATACCCCTGTCAAATATTAGTCTCCTCACATCTTCCCATGAATGGGGGGGGGGGGGTTTCAGCAGTCATTTCTTAATAACTGTCCACTCTATCTTCCCCCATTGAGCCTGATAGTCATGACATAGCTGAAAACTTGCTGGAAGTGACCTTAAACACCAAAAACCCAATCAATCCTTTGATACCAAAATCAATAATACCTGTTGCGATTGACCTATTTTAACTGAAATAATCTGTATATTCTTTCAAAGGATTACCAAGAATAAATATAAACCAGAGGGTCAAAAGAGTCTGTACATGTTTACCAGAAAAAAAGCCACATTTCATACATGTATTTCATAATCAGAAACCATAATGCCATATATAGATATATTATTACATGGCATTTTTCATATCATACCCTTTATCAGCCCTAGGTCATATCAGCCCAAGAGCCGATGGGCTCAAGGGATGATATATGAACAAGGGCTGATAAAAGGTATGATATCATGTACTTTAACAGACGAAATAACTGATTTGTACCAAAATGCTTAGTCATTTTTGACTAAATAAATACCTAGTTATAGAACAAGAAATGTATTGTTTTAATATGCAAATCCAATAAATGTGCACCTTTTTTTTTCTAGCACTTTCAATATCATAAGAGAGAAAATTGGCAATTAATAATTTTCTGTACAAATATTCAATAAAACAGTTTTGTCTGCACAGTTTCCTGGAAATTCACGAAGTGAACTTACGAACATTAACGGAAAGGCATGTAATGATATTCTGGAAGCAGTTAATAAACTTGCTTTATCAGCCCGCTTGGTTCATTCTTGTGAAACTGAGTGAAATAAACATGATTCCTCTTATTATTCTACACAAAACTCAAAGTTTTATCACAGGGTAAAATTTTAGCTATATTATCTACAAGTATATGATAAATATATATATATTGGATGTGGAATAACAACAAAATGTTATCCAATTTATTCTATAAAGTAGATTGACTCCTAAGAACACAAAACATATTGGACCTCAACTACTGAGTTTTATTTCTAATTCTTAAATTAGGATGGTTCCTTTTATGTTGAAGAGACAATAATTCTAGAAACTGAAGTGCAAAAATTCAATTTCTTCTAAAGTCTGATGGTTACCATTTACATGGCAAACACAGATGATATGACAACTATGAATCACAGACATGCACATGATGACTCAATCCCCCACTTTAAACAAAAAAGTGCTTAACTAAAAAAAAAAACTAGTAAAAGCAGGTTTTTGAATCCTGTAATAAATCATTATTGTCTGCCAATACATAACTGTTTATCTAAATCTATCAGAACATGTCTGTGTTTGTTTCAATATTGTGAAATCTATCAGTCTGATTTATTGAAGCTTTCAATAGTATCGCTGAAGAAATCAAAATAAAGATTTTTGGCTACAAACAAAACATTTAAACAATTTCAGTAAACCACATCTGTCAGGTGCAATGTTCACTTTTTTCATAATAATTTTTTTCTTCAAGATATTTCATGATTTGTGCTTATTTACTTATTGACATTGATCAACACAAATATTTCATTCCTGTCTGTAACTGGATGTACCCAATGTAACTTTATGTGATAAAGTGTGTCAGTTACTTGCATCTGGCCTTACTTACCATTACAAAACTTTTGCTCAGGAGTTTCTTCTCATATTAATAAAAATGGTCAATAAGATAGCTGTAATCAGTAAATACAGGGTTTTAATTGGCCAATTCTGAAGTATGAGTACAAAATGGGACTTTAACATGGTTTATGACCATAAGGCCAAGTTCTTGGTTTTTCCCATTTATTGTACTGCAGTCTACTTCACCAATAACTAACTGCACAGAAATATTGTTAAAAAAGGAATAAAATACCCATCATCCAAATGCTATTCTTGATTAAAATAAACATACCTCCATGAAATTGTCAAGTATGAGTTTTGTACTCATACTTCAATATCATTGAATCAGAACACGGTCTATACCAGGTACAAAATTAATACTAATAAATTAAATTTTACTACCAAACATATTTCCGTGGGCAATGCATAATTAATTAGATTCCCAATAAACAAACCTAAATTGATCAGATTTATATCTTCTAAAAACACTGATTTTTATCTAGATTTGTGATGTATGTCTTTTTATACAATATTTCAACATGTTTTAAAAAAAACACAATATTGATGGACCATGTACTGATTGTAAGAAAGCAGCATACTAAACAACTACAAATAAATACCTTGTCCATCAATTAGCATTCTTAGAACACCTAAAAGTTTGAAGATTACTGCCATCACCTCTGAGGAGGTCAAGGTCATCACAGCCTCTAATACTCCATACTGTATTAATACTTGTTTGTTTGTTACTGTAAAAAATATATATATAAGGCCATGCAAAGTTAATTACTTGGTTCTCAGGCCCTTTTTTGTCAAAATTGATGAGGGAGGGCGGCATCTTTTTTTATCCTTTTACTGCTGTAAAAAGTGATGAGGGAGGCATTTTTACTTCTTTTTTTGTGTGAAAAATATGGCAATGTATAAATCTTTTCATTACTTTATTGAAAATTTCAATGTTATTTCTTCCGATGGTGGCAGAAACATCACAAGTGGTTAATTTTTTTGGAAACGTCCAATCCGCTGGTCCCAACGTACCATTTTTTATATCCGTAAACAATTCCAATAAGGTACAAGCTTCGGAAAAGCCCCCTATTATGTTTCCTGGTAAAACTGGCAAACATTTGTGCTGAATTTGCATAGAAACGATTGACATTTTGTCTAAATGTCAAACGGAAACACGTTTTTTATTTATACATTGTCATAATGATGCTTTAAATCTCATTTAAGCATGATGCGTTTTAAAGCGTTTCACCGACCACGCGATATAAGAGAAAAACGGATGCGGTTGTTTTTTCCGTACGGACAGCGCTACCGCATTTAAATTATTTTTTTTTACTATTTTTGCAAAAAAATCGGCAATGCGGCGACGAATTTCCACATGCAGGCGGGCCTGAGAACCAAGAAATTAACTTTGTATGGCCTAATTGTATACTTTTGATAAGTAAAGAATTTTTTACTACAATATATTTGATTCGAATCACATTTTTGACTCGATTTTTAAAAATAATAATTGATAGTTCTAGCTCACTGATATATCAGTTCACAGTTTACATGGCATGTTACCCTATCAGAATATTATTCAGACATCCAGCCTGGAAAATCCTTTGTTCTACTTACAACTTCAAAAAATAGGCAGTATGTATTACAAAGTCTTTGGTTTGACTCAATTGTAGTTAAGCCCAGACCTCCACCTTCACACAGAAAACTTGAACTTCATGTACAATCTTAGGAATTCTGAGATGCTTTCCACAAAAATTGGTTCATTCATATGATTCTAAGAGCACTAACCACGTCATGTTGTAAATATAAGAAGTTGCTATGTTATAATATTTTCATCACACTCCCCCCCTTTCTACATCATACATTACCTGGAATGGCTAGATTTCTAAGAGCACTAAGTAAAGCATGCAGTAATGATATAATATTTTCACCATACTCCTCCCTTCTACATTATACATTACCTGGAATGGCTAGATTTCTAAGAGCACTAAGTAGAACATGATGTAATGTAATAAGATTTTCATTACACTCCTCCCCTTTCTACATCATACATTACCTGGAATGGCTAGATTTCTAAGAGCACTAAGTAGAGCATGCTGTAATGTTATAAGATTTTCATCACAGTCTTTCAGTACAGATAATAACTTTTCTACCACTCCTTCTTGTACCAGCTTCCGACAGTGATCATCTTCAATGATAAATATTCTTTTAAAGCAACACAGAATTTCTGTCAAGAATAAATCTAACATAAGGCTATATAATTTTACTAGTACATGTGCATTATTCTATGTGTTTAACATGACTACATGTACAAATCACCATATTCTCACCACAAAGGAGAAAGTTTCTCAAGCACATTACAAGGTGTGTTTGATTGGTCTGTTATGTGAGGTAATCTATCCGGTGGTTATCAATGTTCAGCAAATTTCTGTGTGTACCTAATGTCCTCTAGCACTTAACCTGGTTGCAATGATGTAGCTGAAAAATTCGGGAAAGGGGTATTCATCTATAATTCTCTTTTAAATGTGTGGCACTTCTGATCAAGATTTACAATTTTAATGTTTAAATGCTCTATTCCTTCATGTGGAACCATGCACACAATTTCTAATTTAAAGCTTCATACCTTAAAATCAAATTAAATGATGTACAATTCTTTGTAACAGATAAGCAGGTCTTATGGTTATACAACTCTTAAGCATGAGCTTGTACTCATTTATATTCATAAAAACAGCCAATCAGAACAAGTATCAAATAAATACTTAGTTCTGATTGGACAAATTGGGAGTACGAATACAAAAATCATACTCAAACAGTTTATGACTGTAAGATCTGATGGGTTGTATTCTTTGTTGACAGAGACAATTTTAGGAAAACATCTTGTTTCCTGTAACTTTTAGATCTAAATGAAAACTAGAAAATGAATGCCCCCGTCTCAACCTTATCCACCTCATTAACACACCTATTAACACATACAATGCCCCCGCGGTTATAATTGCAAAAGGGTAAACCAATGTTTTGCTTATTCAGCATCAAGCAGAAATTACTGAAATAAATGAACTGTACCTAACAATGTGATGTTCGATTGATTGATTGATTGATTGATTGAATGGGGTTTAACACCATTTTCAGCAGTATTTCAGCCATATCGTGGTGGTCAGTTTTAGTGGCGGAGGAAACCGGAGTGCCTGGAGGGACCCGCAAGTATAAGGAGCGTTGTTTACACGTTAACAGGTTTCAGTGGCTAAGTTCTAGTCTTAATTCGATTTTGTAAAAAATTGTTGAAAATCAAAATCCATATAATATGCACACCTTCAGTGTTGGTACTAACTGTCTACAAAATATAAAAGGTCTAGCTCAAAAACTGTAGGAGGAGTTAGCCAGACAAACCATATATCCTATATGGATTTAGGAAAATCTGTCCAAGTTCATGCATCCATAATTTTGTAAAAAATTGTTGAAAGTCAAAATCCATAAAATATGCACACCTTCAGTGTAAGTACTAACTGTCTACAAAATATAAAAGGTCTAGCACAAAAACTGTAGGAGGAGTTAGCCGGACAAACCATATATCCTATATGGGGGCATAAATGAAAAGTCCAACTACCTGTCATTTTGAGAATATTTGATGAAAATCAAAATCCTGTGCACATGCACACCTCCATTATGTGTATAAACATCCTACAAAATATTAAAGCTGTAGTTCCAAAACTGTAGGAGGAGTTAGCGGGACAAACCATGTTCTGTTTATACAGCTAGTACAAAAAAATGACAAGTCCAACTACCTGTCATTTATTAAAGCTGTAGCTCCAAAACTGTAGGAGGAGTTAGCGGGATAAACTATGCATACTATAGTGTGACGAACGAACGGACGGACGGACGGGGGTAAAACAATATCCCCCCGACCAATAGTCGCGGGGGCATAAAAAGAAGGAAGAAACAAAAGCATACTGGTCTTCTGTAATTTTGCAGATCTTCTTTTTCATTTGTAAAATATGAAAGTTACATTGGTTCAAATCCAGCTCATAGCGAGGTGTACTCAATACAGCATTATGTAATAAAGTTTGTCAGTGACTTGCAGCTGGTAGGTGATTTTCTCTGGGTACTCCAGTTTCCTCCACCAATAAAACTGACCTCCACGATATGACTGAAATATTGTTGAAAGTGGCATTAAACACCATTTAGACACTAACCCACTCTATCATCTCAGTTCTATGTATAGTCTAGTACATGTATTATGTTTCTGAGACTTATAAGATAACATTTAGTTGGAAAAATATTAAAAAAAGAATACCATTTCTTGCAAAATTTCCTACAGCCAGGGCTCCAGATAACTTTAAGTGGTCAATATCACTGTCTAACCATTTAATCATTTCATAAAATACTGGACCTTCTCCATTCTTAAATAAGATCTCCATACTTTTATCTGAAAATAAAAACAACACATACACAATTACATCTCTATACTACAATAAACGTCACTGAACTTTTATATATTGCATATGGTTTTCTCTCCAATAAAATTACTTACTCACCCCAATAATGAATCTGTACTATTATTGTATAAACAACTGGATATACAATTATCACAGAGGGGAAAAGGGGAGGGGTTTAACTCCAACACATTGTTATGCCTATCCCAAGCCAGGACCTAGATTTCCAATGCCATATTTCATGGTCTTTTTTTTGTATTGATGGAGGTGAGAGGTGGTTGTTTGTTTTGTTGACAATCACTGTTTAAACTTTCTTTTCATAATGACATACTACATCCGGTACATGTACCTGTGTTCATAATAAATGCTTTTATACTTTTCCATAATTAAAAAAAATATGTAACATCCATTTTTTCAAATAATGTCTGTTTATTCTCATTTCCTTACAAAATATATAACCCTGAAGAATAAATTTCTATATTATGCCAGAAACTAAATGGATACAAAGAACTTTTACCATTTTATTCCATGTAAAATGACACTTGAATTTAATATGTTTTCTTCAAGCATTCAATATTACATAATTCTAGAGACAAGTAATTATCAGTTTGACAATCCATACACTCTAGATGTACATGTACTTCTAAACCTTGCTGCACATAATTGAAATTCAATGTAAGTTTAACATTACATTTTTATATACAGCATCATTGGAAAAGGAAAAGAACTTGTCAAAAGCATAAAGCCTTTAACACAAACACAAAAAGTCATCTGCAGCATAAATTATTGTAAGCCTCAATATTTGTACCTATTTCACCATTACAAGAGCTTTTTTTTTTTGGGTAAACAAATATATGTAAAGTTAGTTTCTTCACCTCAGATAGCTCAGATTTTCTGGGAACTGTCGTGGTCGTAATCATATGTTAGATAGATTTACAACTACCTGTGCAATCAGTGTCTAAAGTTGTGAGTTCAAATCCCACTTATAGCAAGGTGTACTCGATACAACTTTTTGTGATAAAGTTTGTTAGAAAAGGAATTTGAGATGAATTCCATTATTTGTTTATCTGTGAAAAACTGAAAATCAAAACCATTAGGGAAAAGTTCATTCCTATATATTACACGAAATATCCAACCGAACTGAAACTTTCACGAATGCTTATGTATTGTCATGTAGAACTGTACAGGAATCTGGCATCTTTTCTTAAAATTATGGTATGCTTTTTATAGATAGTCTGATTTCTTTCTTGTATGTTATTTATTTATTATTTTGTGATGTTGTATTGCATATATGATATGTCTATTTGTATTTATATAGAATGTGAATTTGTAATGTCCTCTTGTACACCTGTGTGTCTGAGTTTGTATAAATAAAATCTTGTCTTGTCTTGACTTGCAACAGGTCAGTGTTTTTCTCTATCAATAAAACTGACTACCATGATATAACTGAAATATTGTTGAAAGTGGTGTTAAACACCATAACCCTAACCCTTAAATTTTCTGTTAATTCAAAACTGAAACCAAGACCCCATCTAATTTAAACTAAAGTGGACTCAAGTGCTAATAAGCATTGCCCAATTAATGTCTAGATGTTCTTACCGATTTTACAGAGACATGGGCATGACTCAGAATGCAGTTGCAAGAACAAATGTGCACAAGAAATGCATAATTATCAATTTGCATATATTACAATTAAATAAAGAGATAACCTATCTTATAAAACCCATCTCTGCTGCCAAGTACTTAAAGACAAAAGTGAAAATTATGTAATACAGATATATATATATATATCAGCCAAGAAAATAAGACGTAATACATAATCAGTGCACTTTCTTTTTTACAACATAAATGTAAATATATGCAAATGTTTTTGTGCCATTTTTTGTAAATCTATGACTTTATGTTAGTCAGTAGCCTATACTATCATCTTAAACACTTCAAATTCTTCAGATATATTTTTTTTTTAATTTTTTCCTTTTTTTTTTGCATTTTCATTATCTTTCAATCTAAAAGCAATCTGTACTTTAAAAAAAAAAAAAAAAGAAGCCTTGAAATGTTAAAATAAATAAGTAGATATTGTTTACTTAATACATCTGAGTAATAGATTACATTACACTTTCATTTTGGCATAATATCTAAATTATTTCTACGACTTTATCTATTGTTCAACAATCATTGATTTAGACAAATTTACAAATATTTTTCCTATGATAAGTACCTCTTTTATTCAACTTTTTTTCAGGTAAAAAAAATATCAAGAGTACTATTGTATCATATGAGAAGTACAGTAGTTCTACTTTCATCATAAGGCCACCCATCTTATCAGGTCAGAATTTAGATGCACCGAGACAGTCATGTATGATCATGAGATGACGGACACCACTCAAAAGCATTGTATTAATTTTTCATTATTTTATTTTATTTTATTGCTAATAAGGAATTTTCCAACATACATGGATGCTACTACTAGAGCAGGAACTTCTTACCATTCCGGGGCACCTGAGTTCACCCTCAGATTTTAGTGGGGATCATGTTACTCTATCTAGTTTTATGTGTAATGTTTTGTAGATCGTTGTTTGTCCTTTGTCCTTTCCCTTTGGCCATTATATTGTCTGTCCTTCCTAGATTTACAGATTCTGATAACCCCTTTGGTATCTTAGATTTACAGATTCTGATAACCCCTTTGGTATCTTAGATTTACAGATTCTGATAACCCCTTTGGTATCTTCAAACTCTTCTTCCATGTATGCCCCATCCCACCCTCCTGGTATATTAGTATAAAAATAATAATTTTTGTTTTATTTACCACCAGTGAGCAAGAGAACTAACAAATCAGAAGCCATTTTGATTGTCTGCTGGCTGTCTGTATCTAATTTCCCTGTATTTGATTGGGTGATCCTGATCAGGTGGTTACTTAAACTGGTCTCTGCTAGTAGATCTTTGATTTCATCTGAAATAATGCAAAATAAAAATTAATTCTAAATAAAATCATAGTTGACAGCGGTTTTGGAGGGCTTTCTTCATGCATTGAATAAAATCAAAGATGACATAGATCCCATAAACCAGTCTAGCCCTCCCATATTACCCAACCTATTCAAACAAGGAACCAGATCTTCATTGTAGGTGGTAATTTATTTGTTGTCATTGGTTAATTTGTGGACCATTATCTTATATAAGTGTAGACACAGATCTATGTCTTGCCTGCCCCCTGAAAGTCGTGTTTGTGAAATTTGTAAAGAAAATAAACTAAATCAAAGGACCATGAAACTGAAATAAAGTTACACCATTCTGCTATACGCTAATCAATAGCTATGTCTCGTCTTCAGCGACTTTCATAGCATGCGAGACAAAAATATTACCGAAAAGTTATAAATTTATCTATGCCATTCTGACATATTTATCAACATATTGAGGACAGATCACATATGTACACAATTTATACACCTTTCTCAACATATTGAAAACAATACACATATTCATCCCATTCTGACAAACATCTATCAACATATTGACAAAGAATACAAATTTTTCCACAAATCCAACATATTTATCTACATGAATATATCAAGGACATTACATATAGAATAATGGCAACTTTGAAGGTCGAGACAGACATTATCGCTAATATCTCAGCGAGTCCGATATTTGTGATAATGTCTGTCAAGGCCTTCAGAACTGATGTTATTGTTTTTACCGGTGACATCATAATGTGTTTTACGTCAGATTGATCGACAAACTTGTCCATACGAGTTACAAACTGACCTAATATTTTTGTGGATCAAGGTCAGTTCAGTGATCCAGACTTTATCAGCGGCACAAATGAAAGGGAAAATGTCCAATTTGCCGATAAGTATATTTACCCCATTCCGACATATTTATCAGCATGTCCAGGACAGTATCAGTATACACACATTTATCATCTGTCTGTAGCAGATTGACAATAGTATTACACAAATTAGATTTCACAAGTTTATCTCTGCAAATCTCTGAAAAATAGAACAAAAATTACCCCTTAGCATAAACATATCTGATCTTGTTATTATCATTTTGTATTGTAATTCTTTTTATTACGTCTTGTTTCAGTTTAGTGTGAATTTATCTTTAATCATGAGTAACAATTTTCATGGGTTTTATTGGTATTGTCAAACCATGAAAGTTAAGTGACCTACAAAATTCTTTTATATAACATGAGACATTAGGGTTGGGGCTTAGGTGTTTAATGTGACATTCAACACTATTTCAGCTACATTGTGGAGGTCACTTTTATTGGTGACAGAAATAGAAATTCTCAGAGAAAACCACTGACCTGTCACAAGTTACTGACACATGAGATATTATGAGCAGGTATCAAAATGATGAAATCAAAAGTCAACGAAAATCTTATTAATAACTACAAGGCCACAAACGCTAAAAGTGCAAAATTTATGCATTTAATAATCAACATAAATTTTGCATGTCTTCATTTATCATATTTTGCAAGAAAATAAAGCTAACCACAATTCCAGATGTACAGAATACGTCTTTTAATTGTTTAGACTTAAGATCTATGGATGATTTTGATAGTTAAACAGAAGTGCTACCACATGTCTTTTCAAATATAATCATATTTTTTCTCCCGAAAAAACCCCACCCCATTTGTAGATAGTTAAAAAGCCATCATCTATAAATTAGAGTTTCTGCATATTAAAATAAACAAAAATAATAATAAATTATTGACGAGAAATATCAATAGATTAAGATTCTACATTAAGTAAGTAATAAACAATTTAGATACTGAATGAACCGTTAATTTTTGTTTGCTCAAAATGTCTGAGAAACTTTATTTCTTGAAAAAAAAATGTAATTGTCAATTTTGATGAGGTTTGGTTTAGTGTTTAATACCACTTTCAACAATATTACAGTTATATCATGGCAGTCAGTTTTCTTGGAGGAGGAAACCGGAGTACCCGGTGAAAACAGAACAGCCTATACCAATCTGATTGCCATTTGGCTCGAACCCACTATCTATCATTTATGAGGCCAGCAAGTTAACTGTTATACCAATTATTATGATGCAGTGCAAAAAAATAATAGTATTATTTTTAGTAAGTATTTACAACATTATTAATCAAGTTTTTGATTTTCAATCCCAAATGGTAATCATGATTTAAAGGGGCATTAGCTACGATTTTGACCAAAAAAATTATATGCTTTGGAAATTGGTAAATAGCTTTAAAATGATGAAATAAAGGTAAATATTTCACATTAAACAGCTTATCGAACCACTTCCTGCCTTTTGAGAACGAAAATTACCATCGATTACTTATTTGCTTGCAAGCAAATAATTTGACCTCGCTTTTTCTGTATGCAATTGACCTTACTAGTGACAGGTAAAAATGAATAATTTGTATTTTGTCGCTTATTAACTGCCAACTTGCATGGTTCTTTGTCCGTAATTAACACAGACTAAAAGCAGATTCACAAAAAATAAGAAATAAGTGCATTGTTGTACTGATTTAATGACGATTCGACAAACTCCGTAAACAATGTCGATAATTAATAAGATGGTGTCCATTTCTTGATCGATCTCAAAACACGAGCAGTTGCATGTTTTTTCCCCAGATGCACATACATTTCATAACATTTATAAGTTACAGAAACACGTTTTATTAAGGCATCAATCATATCTGATAGTTTTTATGGGTAACAAAAATTTATGATTTGGCAGATAATGCCCCTTTAATTGTAGTTTCAATCAATACATGTAATGATAAAATGTATATCTTAGCTAGTGCCAGTACCTGTACCTGAATCTGCAAAACTGCTCACTGTTAATAATACCATGTTACATAGGGACCTGTCTGAGTGGTGATGTGATAAATACTGGTCTAACATATCTAACACACCTTCTTCTAATGCTCTCTCTTGTAAACTTTCTAAAAATAAATCAGAAGTAAATATCAAATACACCTTCTAATGTTCTCTCTTGTAAACTTTCTAAAAATAAATCAGAAGTAAATATCAAATACACCTTCTAATGTTCTCTCTTGTAAACTTTCTAAAAATTAAACAGAAGTAAATATCAAATACACCTTCTAATGTTCTCTCTTGTAAACTTTCTAAAAATAAAACAGAAGTAAATATCAAATACACCTTCTAATGTTCTCTCTTGTAAACTTTCTAAAATAAAACAGAAGTAAATATCAAATACACCTTCTAATGTTCTCTCTTGTAAACTTTCTAAAAAAACCAAACAAAAGTAATGTTTTAAGATATCAAACACACCTTCTAATGCTCTCTCTTGTAAACTTTCTAAAAAAAAAATATATAGAAGATTTAGGTCAACTGAAAAAGTCAGAGCTTACGATGGATCGATGGACGGCAGACAACAACGGACGCCAAGTCATGCCAAAAGCTCGCATGGCATACTTTGGGTAAGGTGAGCTCTAAAAGCATTCTTATCTAATTAACTGGTGTCATGTTTTTAACTTATCACATAGCAGTTAACTGGTGTCATGTTTTTACTTATCACAGAGCAGGTTATTAACTGTGATAATAAACCTGATTTATTATCAATAATATAATACTTCTATGGAATAATGAAGGTATATAATATGAAGAAGTTATGATGGTCAATCAGATAACACAGGGTTAAAACAAGGTCCTTGTTGTACCAGTGTTATGTACAATAAGTCTATACAGATACCAAAACCTATCTCTGCATGGCAAGTACAGTCAATCACTATATTACAATACATGCATATAGTGTCCAACTTGTCTTATGTGACCTTCTAGGGCTAGGGTTATGGTGTTTAATGCCACTTTCAACAATATTTCAGTTATATCGTGGCGGTCAGTTTTATTGGTGGAGGAAACCAGAATACCCAGAGAAAACCACTGACATGCCGCAAGTCTCTGAGAAACTTAATCACATAATGTTGTATCAAGTACACCTCACAATGAACTGGGTTCGAACTCACAACAGTAGTGGTGATATGCACTGACTGCATTTCTGTATAGCAATTACAGGGTCAAATAAGACAGGTGGTCACTTAATACAGGTCTAATTCATATGAAATGCAGTGTGAATAGAAATTGTAATTAAGGTAACAAAATACAAGTTATTGCTTAATAGAGGTCGTCACTAAAGCAGGATGGACATCAAGTCATGCAATGTACTATATATACATATCTTGTCCTTGAATATAACATTTATTTGCATGAGGCGCAGGAACAGGTAGAAATGCGAGGCTTGCAATGCATTTCTCACCTGCTTTAAGCCGTCTCAAGGTATGAATATTCTGTTTATCCTGCATCATAATGATTGATAAAAAATGAATGAATAATGAATTAATTTTTGGTGTTTAACGCCACTTTCAACAATATTTTAGCTATATCATGGTGACCAGTTTTAATGGTGGAAGAAGCTGTAGTACCTGGAGAGAACCACCGACCATGGGCAAGCAACTGGTAAACTTTATCATTTACGGCTGCGAGTCGAGTGTACCCTTTTTTGTAATTTACAAAGCCGGATGCAAAACCATGCCGTATTGGTGATAGGCTTGTATGAGTTACTAGGTAAGCCAACTACCTAACTCATTGAGCCACCTGGGTCAAAAATGACACAAAACATTGAAAATCAACAAAAAATGATGTCATAAAAAAATGCAAAAATCATCGCATGACTTGATGTAAGAGAAACACTTAATGTCTGATCATAGAAAAAGTGATATACAGTCAGTCAGTGATTGTATCAAGCAAAAATTGATACAGTAATTTTTATATTCTTTGATTGGTCAAATGGCACAACTACATGATAAAGTCGAATCTCATTATGTCAAAGTTAAATGAACCATAAAATTTCCCTTTGAACCAACCAAATATTCAAGTACAATTCATCAGAAGTAATCATAGCTTATTGTGCCTACAAAGGTGTTCTTATAACACAGGGCCCCCCCCCCCCCGCTACTTTGTTTTCAAAAATGAAAATGTCAAAGCTTTGTTTTGCATACTGGTTTTGCAGGACCCCCCCATCCCACCCCTCTACTTTAGGATTATCACCTCCTACTTGAAAATGAGTGGAATGCCCTGATTTCACCTCAACTCATCTAAGTTTGAGGTAACGAGTTTTGACTGTATATCATCTATTTAAACATACACCTTATTTCTCAGGTAAAAAAAACCCAATATAATGCTAACAAGAAGTGACATAAACACATACCAGACTACATGTATCAACTTATTGAACATGTTTAATTGATTACAGAGGATATGTCTACATATCTTTATAATGATTGTGTCTAAAAATAGCTTGTAATGTGAAAGTAAGTGTCTGTGTACTGACCATCAAAAAATATTTACTGCCAATTAGCAATTATCAATTGACAAAATCATTTTTAGGCCTACAATTTTCTATAACATTCTACACTCTTCAAACAAGAAAAAAATCAATCACATGGTCGGTATAGGTTTTTATGAAAAAATCACACAAAAGGCCAAAATATTTAATCTCTAAATGAAATGTTACCAAAACTTTTAATAAAAATGGTTCCATAATCATGGATTCAATCAAGAAAAATATTAGTATGAAATATAAAGACCATAACATTGCTTGTTGTTCTTGATTGAAAGTAATTATGTAAAGAAGGCTTAAACGGTGATAGACAGCAATTCTGTGAACAATCACCTCTCACCTCCATCATTGAATATAAAAAAATACCACTACATATGACGTTGGAAATCCTGACTTGGGACAGGCACAAACATGTGGTAGGGTTAAATCAATTAATGGGATTCCAACCCTCCCCTTCCTGATAATTGGATTTCCAAACTGGGCAATACAGATATAAACAAATGATAAAAATAACCTTACACAGATTCACTTCCCCTCAAAAGGGTTATAGTGGTTTCTTGTCCCGTAATCTTACTTAAAAACCTTACACAGATTCATTTCCCCTCAAAAGGGTTATAGTGGTTTCTTGTCCCGTAATCTTACTTAAAAACCTTACACAGATTCACTTCCCCTCAAAAGGGTTATAGTAGTTTTCTGTCCCGTAATCTTACTTAAAAACCTTACACAGATTCACTTCCCCCTCAAAAGGGTTATAGTGGTTTACTGTCCCGTAATCTTACTTAAAAACCTTACACAGATTCACTTCCCCTCAAAAGGGTTATAGTGGTTTACTGTCCCGTAATCTTACTTAAAAACCTTACACAGATTCACTTCCCTTCAAAAGGGTTATAGTGGTTTCTTGTCCCGTAATCTTACTTAAAAAGCTTAATGTACCAATTTTATTGCAATTTTCTGTATCATGATGCAGATGTTTAGACCCCAATTTCTTTTCAATTAAAATTAAAATTTCTGACTTCTAGCAATATTTTTTTCTCTCTCACTGAGTCAATGAGATCTACAGCAAAAATAATCAGGAAATAACAACATACTGGTATATTGTAAATAAATATTTGCCTATGGCAATTATTTTATTTTCTCTTACAAATTCAGTTTTTTGGTTAGAGTTAGGGTTATGGTGTTTAATGCCACTTTCAACAATATTTCAGTTATATCATGGTGGTCAGTTTTATCGGTGAAGGAAATGGAAGTACACAGAGAAAACAACTGACTTTATCACATTATGTTGTATTAAGTACATCTCACCATGAACGGGGTTCAAACTCACAACTTCAGTGATGATAGGCACTGATTGCACAGGTAGTTATAAATCCAACTACCATACGATCACGGCCATGATGGCTCCTGCTCAATAGGAGTGGCTGCAATTTGTAATTTACATGAAAGGAGAGAGACATTCTCAATCAAAATGGCTGTCATTTACATCCAATCATAAGTGTGAGTTGTGTATTTGATTTTTCCAGCATAACTAGCAGATTCCCCTAGGGTTGTACTCTATAGCAGAGAAACTAGATCCATAGTCCATGGTTCCCTTGGGGGCAGGGGAGGGGGTGTTGCATCAGATTGACACATACTGATTTATTATGGTTAAAATATGATTTTTTCAAAAACAAAATGTTATCCTTTTTGTCTATAGAGATTATGAAAAGAAAGTTTAAACAGTGATGGTCAACAATTCTACCAATATATCAACAAAACAAAAGAAAGTTTAAACAGTGTTGGTCAACAATTCTACCAATATTTCAACAAAACAAACAATCACCTCTCACCTAAAATTATCAAACACAAAAATGTTGTGGGGTAAAAGGGTTAATGGGATCCTATATTTTATGTTGTTGTTGGAATTGTGAACATCATTGTTTAACCATCTAATTTTCAACGAATTATTTCTGGTCGTGACCTATTAATACACAAAATATCAAGTGCGGTCAATGTAGTATGCCAAGAAGTCAGATGTAATTGTGGTATTATAGTGCTACATCTGCAGTATTTAACAGCTTAACCCGATTATCAATACAGATATAACTTGACTGATTTAGCTTAATTTATTTAGCTGGTAAAGTTCATGTCCTTCTACTCACACAGCTTTTGAAACATTGATATATCTTATGATTGTTGTCATTGAAAACATTTATATAAAACATTTTGTATCTTTTTTAGTATTTCATATGTTTAAAACATTTTTATGATTTAGGGATCGAACATGATGATCTACAATTGGATCACCAAAAATGTTGTAACAAAACAACAAATGTGTTTAAGAGATATCGCTTCATTGACAAAATTCTTTACAATATATATAACGATTATATAATTTTGTAATTCTTCCTATGTTTAAATATTTGCACCATCAGTGTGAGACGATGGATAGTGATCTCTACCTCAGCTCAGTTATACATGTGTCATCAATATGACTGTGTACTTTAGAATTTTGATGACGACCACTATATTACCATGAGTATTGGTAAGATTCAGCATAAATCCACACGCTATAGTACGTAATCTGTCTGATCCTTCCTCGTCACTCTTGATTTTAGATTTCAGTAACGACAACAATTTGGACATCCCGTCAAATGAATCTACGGCATTTCTGCCTTCATCTGAAAAAGAAGATTAATATTTGTTTATTTTCTTAATTATTATCTCGGCCAGTAAAGACACTCGACCAAGTGTTACTGTAATTAGTTTACCAAGTAAAGACATACAGATATAGCCATGATAAATATGTAGTATCATTATATAAAGTAATTTTGTGATTATTGTAGGTTGTAAGGTGAGGGTCAATTTCCATGTCTTGATCTGTCATATGTTGAAGATGAAAAATTTACACCAAAAAAATAACTGTAAAGATATGCCTTAAAGTATATGCAAGTAAGATATTGTTGAAGTAGGGGGGAAAAGGGGGGGGAGGCTTACAAAAACACCATGAATAGTCTTTAAAAATTAGAAAATAGCAAATTATCAATTTCATCAACTATTGTTGGCATGTAACTTGGCATGTACCAGCAAGAAAAATGAAGTGTTTGTCATCCTCTACAACATTTACGTTTTTGCTTTCATTTTTTTTTATCTGTTCCTATATGTGGTATGGTTGTGACATAGAGGTCCATGAAATATTCCACAAAAATCTTATAAAGCATTTTAAACCTGCCAAAAAAGAGAGACACGTATGTTACAATAAACCAAACAGTTGCGTGTACTCTCAGTCTAACTGCTACAATGATGAACAAATTTGCCTTTCACATTTCCATTGAATTGATGGTATATTATTTTTGTTAGATATACAAGTAAGCCTGGTACAAGTTAAATATTTGTATAGGTTGCTTATATAAAATTAAAGAAAAAATAGTACTTGGTTCAAATTCCAGATGTGAACATTAAGCAAAAATAACACAGTTGGAGAAAATCATATCAAATTGGGAATTATATGGTCATGTGGTAGGTATCATGATTACTAATACAAGTTGTATTTTACAAAAATAATGTAAAAAAAAAAAACTTATTAGGGGACATTATTTCAAATGATTGTAATGTTAAAATACTATATGCATACTGTAGGTCTTCAATAAGAAAATATTTTGATTGGTTGTCCAGATATATATCCAAGCTTTCCGAAAAGTACCGACCAGTTATATTTGTACGGTCCTAAAAAGGTGATCCTGTCATACCAAAATTTGTATTAAAAAAATCTGGATAATATTATTCAAATTTTCAAGATAATGGAGAGGGGAACAGGCATGTCCTCAGCAATCACATGGTAAATCCAACGATGCAGTCTGATTTCAGACAACATTTGTGCAAGAACCAGTTAGATTTCGATGAGATTATGATGATGTCTGCCATGTACTGGACCAACATGCTTAAATTTGTATTAGAAAAAAGTGCTAGTTCACTGAAACAACAGTTCACAGGTATACATGTCATTCCACTTACACATAATCCACATTTAAAGTCAACCCGTCTTTGTTCTTATTCCTTAATGCTGCATGCCTAGCAGAGAAATAACAAATACCAATGTTAAAGACTTTGGTTTGACTGTACCATGGCTTGATCTCATGAGCTACAGCACTCAATGTGAACCATTACACCATGTTTGTAGTATTACATGCATAACAAATTCTATAAATCAACAACAAAACAATTCATACAGTTAACCATTTCCATGACATCATGAATTTTTGCTTTATACCATAAAATAATGCTATAATAATATAAATGCTATAAGTATGAACTCAGTGTAAGTACTGCTTATGATTAATGTGTAAATATTAAGATTTATATATCATAAATATTAATGATGCTAATCAGAGGAAGAACAGAATAAAATAAGGAAGTTGAAGATAGCTGAGCCATTCAAGGTACATAAAACCAGCATGAACTTCCTTAAAGATGAGGCAGGGTTATCTGAGGGAAACATGCTTAAAATTAAATAAATCTTCAGAGATCATTTAGTATTCTGCAAGAAATGTCAAAGTTAAAACATTTTTTTCAAGGAATTTGAACATTTATCTTCATAGATCATGTATTATTCTGCAAGAAATTTCAAATTTGAAACATTTTTTCAAGGAATTTTGAACATTTGAGAAATAAAATGTTAATCACCTTGGCAACGATGGCTATCGGTATTTTGCATATTGTGCATCTATGCATAAGATTTTTAAGTAGATATATATGTACCTCTAAAGATGTAGTCTTTTAAGAGTTTACATGTATTGATTGTATGTCTCAGTATTATGTAATATAGGAATAGATTTACATATGTTTCAAGACACTCATGATACTATGTCAGTCTTAAAAATTAATTACATGTATTCAGTTTTTTTTTGTATTTGCTGGAAAGTAATTGAACTAGACTAGTATGTCTTCTATTTTAATACCTTAGGTTTTGCTAGTTGCTACATTTTCGGTAAAAAATGACTTGTGACTTGCATGGGTAGTTATTGGACTTTAGTACTGACAAGATGTTTCTGTTAGAAATCGCTACATTCTAACATCAGTGAATCACAATGTTTACACTATGATTTCTGGTGTTTTTGACATATAACACTTACATTTATGATTCGTTGGTGTATTTCTATATAAAATACATGACAATATTTTGCTAGTGATTTCACCTACATTCACTGTGGTACATTGTGTTACCATTGTGAAAAATCACCAGCCAGAGTGATTTTAACAGAAATCATCTTGTTAGTACAGTGACACATAAAATTTAATAGTTCAGTCCTATGCTTTAATAGTCCTTGGCATTCAAAATTTTCATACATTTATCCCTTTTAATTATAACTAACTTCAGACCAGAGAACTTAAGTGGAAGTGTCACTGTGTAGAGGACTTACATGGAACTGTCACTGATAGGCGATTTTTACAAGGAATTAGTTTACAAGATTTCAAGATTCTTTATTTCTCATAAAACCTTAGTTTAAACAGTGGTACAGAGAATAAATAATCTAGAATAAAGTGCCAAAACCCTAAAAAAAATACATCGCATATCATTAAAATAATTTGATGTGGCAATAAAAATACATTACTAATTGGCACCTCAGATTTATCAATAACATGTAAGTATACCTTGTTTTTGAATATAAAATATAATTGTATAAGTCTTAGGAATAGGTAAAAATGTGAGGCTTGTCAAGCATTTCTCTCTTGTTCCTGCAGAGTTCAAATCGTTTTTGTATAAATAAAGAATTTATTATTATTATTATTATATTAAGAGACAAGGTACTGTATATGTATATTCTATTTATCCTGCAGCATAATTAATTTATCAAAGATGACAGAAAAAAAATTGAAACCAAACAAGAAAAGAATGATGTCAAAAAAGCTTGACTTCATGAGTGAAATACTATTTTAAGGCCAATTAGTACAAGATCAGAGAAAAAAAAAAGGCATACGGTCAGTGACTGTATTAAGTAAAACTTTATACTCAGTCAGTACATGTATTTTGATGGCTCAATTAGCACAGCTAAAAAAATAAAATGTAATAACTGAATAGCTACTTTAAATTCCAGATACTAGGACAGTAGTCTCTCCCACCAAATGCCACCCCTCTTTATCAGGCCAGATTCAGAGGCACATAAATAGTAAAATACTACTAAATTGTCCCCCTCAAGAGTGAGTGATTATTGTTTAATGTTAAATGAACAAGATGTTGCACGCTACGTCGTGCTAAGAATACACCCACTCGTTCATTTGTAAGTCGCACGGTAAACAGGAAGTAGATGTGCGGTAAACCTGGAAAGGGGAGACACGGTACAAGCCACCATGCCAAAGCCATATATCAAATATAAAATCATTTCTTCCAGTAGAAGCTGAGATAATTGTTACGAAAGTTTTCATTACGGCAAACATGAAAAATTCTAAGTCACACTGTAAACAGGAAGTAGATGTGCGGTAAACCTGGAAAGGGGAGACACGGTACAAGTCACCATACCAAAGCCATATATCAAATATAAAATCATTTCTTCCAGTAGATATCTGTTACGAAAGTGAATGGACGGACGGACAGGGTGATTGCAATATAGCCCCCTCTCTATAAGGGGGGGTATAACAATTTTTCAGCAATATCATGGAGTGAATAGGTTACATTTTAACGAGATGATGATATTCGCTTTCTACTAGACCAATACACTTAGTTAGATTTTTATAGTACTAGCTTAGTGAAACATTACAGTCTGTGGGTTGACATGTTGCTTAATTCAGACACATTTTCCTGATTTACATTACAGTCTGTGGGTTGACATGTTGCTTAATTCAGACACATTTTCCTGATTTACATTACAGTCTGTGGGTTGACATGTTGCTTAATTCAGACACATTTTCCTGATTTACATTACAGTCTGTGGGTTGACATGTTGCTTAATTCAGACACATTTTCCTGATTCCATGACAACCATTCTTTGCTCTTACTCATTAGTGTTGCATGCGGAGAAGCAACAAATATGAATTTCATAGTCTTTGGTTTGACCTGATTGGGGCTAAAACCAACGATTTACCGTACTGGAGTTGAGTAAGCTAACCATTAGACCACTGATGTGGTTCCCCCTCATGAGGGGATACCTCTCTAATAAGGCCACTTTTTATCTGCAGAAAGTTTGGCTTTATAAGAGGAAGGCTACTTAATATCAATAATACTATCAAATAATCTAAAGTGTCAAAATAATAATTTTATTAGACAATGATTATAAAACAGTTTTATAACAATATTAGAGAGTTTCCATTGATTCTCCTAGCCAAAACATTAGGTACATAAATCCTGCCAAACAGAATCTTCAAAGGAAAACAAATTATTGGTCAGAGCCAACATGAAATGTCTTTTATCATAATTAACTATCTATTCTGTTGAGATAATAATGATGTATATCTTTATAGTTAGGAAAAACTACAGAAAATCTATGAATATTAGTATAGAAATGTGTCTACATATATATAAAGAGCTAAGAACTATCGCCATGCGAATTAGATGCAATTTGAACCATTTTTTTTTATTGGTGTCCATACTATATTTGCAATGATGTAGCGAGCTTTCGACAGGAAAAATCACATTTTACTAGTAATATTTAAGGGTTAGTGTAATGGTGTTTATTACATACTTAGTTAAAATAAAGGCATTTTTGTATGACCAATATGACCGGAAGTAAACTGTCCATATTTTCACACCCCGGGAAAATAACCGGTTATTATGTGCCCCTCGTGCGTTTCAGACAAAATAAACAACTTCCGGTGTTTACGTCTGCAGATGTCGGAAGTATATAATAAATAGTTTATTAACCAGTAGGTTATATTATGAATAGTACAGACTTTGGTTTGTATTTATACAGCAAGAACATTATTTTGCTCCAAAATGCTTTGCCGGTCTATTATGGCTTTTAAGGCCATAATGGACCGGTAAAAGCCATAATGGACCAGCAAAAGCCATAATGGATCAGTCCATTATGGGATTCTTCAAAAAGAATGAAGATTACCTAAAAATTTCAAAAATTTCATAAAATTTCAAAATTCTAAAATCAATAATAAAAAAAAATTATTTAAAATTTTTTTCAACATTTCAAAAATTTCAAAAAAAAAATCAAAATTTTCATAAGATTTCAAAATTTTCAAAAAATTTCAAAATGATAAAAATTTTCAAAAAGTTTTAAAAATTTCAGTTTTCATAAAATTTCAAAATTTTAATATTTAATAATAATATTGAAAAATGAGAAAACAATTATAGCCTAGCATTTTGGTATACTATGGCCTTCTTAAAAAAAAATGAAGATTACCTAAAATTGAAAATAACTGGTTAATAAAAGTATTAAGAAATGGGTGTTTTCATAATGGACTGGTTATATGTCCTCGGTTAAGTCATAATGGCCCTCGGCGTTGCCTCGGGCCAATACAACCTTCCTTGGGCCATTATGACTAACCTTGGACATATAACTGGTCCATTATGAAAACACCCATTTATTAATACTATATTAATACATGGGCAATATGGGTGTCTCGGGATGATAACCAGGCCAATATGGAAATTCCCATGTATTAATCTGTATTGTCAAATTATCTCCCCTTTAATAAATCTTGGTATGGACAATACAGTAATAAACTAACTTTATAGGAATTCAGTTCACACAGATTGTCATTGAACACTGATCCTTCAAGTAAGTTGTATCTTGTTCAATTTATGATATCTTGAGTTAAACTGCTGCATCAAACACTTAGATACAGACCCTCAAAGACCTTCACAACTTAATAACATCACGGGGGGGGGGGGGGGGNGGGGGGTCGCTTCTGGTAATTTGAGGTACAGGGGTGTAGCTGGGAATTGGAAAACACCCCCCCCCAGTCATATATTGACACATTAAAAAAATCCTACCCATTCATATATTCCTTACCTAAAATGTCGACCTATTCATATATTTTATTTACCTGAAACCGAGATTGCTAATTGTTAATTGTTTGTACAGACATGGTCCAGATAAGAGACATCCTGTAATATATTAATTTGACACTTGATTATTCAATTAACGGAGGATTAATGTCAGATTCCTTGCAGGACATCACTTTTGTGCAGGACATGGACTGCAGATCATAGTGATCAGACATAGGAATTTATCTGTGTATTAATGTATTAAAGATAAGACCCATTCATATTTTATTTGCTTACCAATTACCACCCATCGACATATCCTAATGCAAAATTTCCACCCCAGTCATATATTTGACAGCTCGAAAAACCGACCCAATCCAGCGGCCACTTTGGCACGTCTGTATATACAAGTATATAGGAAGTGACTCCCCCCCCCCCGTGAATAACATTAGTCTTAATATCCTCTTCAAAGTCATTAAAACTCAGTCTTAACCAGCCCTCAAAATGCCTTTAATTACTGATAATTATTGTATGTAATATCTTGTAACTTGTGTTGTATCTATATGATGAATTAATTAATCAAATATGTTCACAGTAACCCACCCTCCCCCTATTCAAGTACAGATACATTTTAGTTTTCTAATGTAAATTATGTATGTACTCTCTGCTAACCATGCAGTCAACTTGGCAGTATCCCACTCTCCCCATATTCAAGTACAGATACATTTCAGTTTTCTAATGTACATTCCATATTTACTTTATGCTAACCATGTAGTCAACTTGCAGTCTTATTGAATGAAACTGACATCATAGAGAATCTCAATTATTTCCCTTACCAATATACACATACAGTATCATGTCAGGATAAGGTAAAATCTATATCTATCTCCTGATAACTGGAGTTAATGAATTCAATACTGACAGCCCACAGGGAATATGTCTTTTTTTGATAAAGCAAACCATATTTCTTCTCCCCTTCCCCCTCTTTTGAAAACAATACAAGTATAATACATGTTATAGTAGTCCCACTGTTATCAGACAACCCTTTCTTCGGTTAAGGTAGCCTAATCAGAGGGAGGGCCTCTCTTGATGGGGACAATTTAGTAGAATTTACAATCCAAATGCATTTGAAATCTGGCCTGATAAAAGGGGGGGGGGGGGGTGGCCTTTTTTGAAAGTGCCTTATATGAGGGAGACTACTGTAGCACTCTAGCAAAATGGTAAATTCAATACTGCCTTACTGACAACCAGTTAATCATGGTCTAATTATATAAGACTATCAATACCTCGTCTCAATACAGTACAAGTACAGCTACATACCAGAGGTAATACCTCTACCTCACAGATATCCCCACACTATCTCGTCTCAATACAGTACAACTACATTCCAGAGGAAATACCTCTACCTCACAGATATCCCCACACTACCTCATCTCAATACAGTACAACTACATTCCAGAGGAAATACCTCTACCTCACAGATATCCCCACACTACCTCATCTCAATACAGTACAAGTACAGCTACATTCCAGTGGTAATACCTCTACCTCACAGATATCCCCACACTACCTCATCTCAATACAGTACAAGTACAACTACATTCCAGACATGCCAGAGGTAATACCTCTCCCTCACAGATATCCCCATAATACCTTGTCTCAATACAGTACAAGTACAACTACATTACAGAGGTAATACCTCTACCTGACAGATATCCCCACACTACCTCGTCTCAATACAGTACAAGTACAACTACATTCCAGAGGTAATACCTCTACCACACAGATATCCCCATAATACCTCATCTCAATAAAGTCCAAGTACAACTACATTCCAGAGGTAATACCTCTACCACACAGATATCCCCATAATACCTCATCTCAATACAGTACAACTAAATTCAAGAGGTAATACCTCTACCTCACAGATATCCCCATACTACCTCGTCTCAATAAAGTCCAACAACATTCCAGAGGAAATACCTCTACCTCACAGATATCCCATAATACCTCATCTCAATAAAGTACAACAACATTCCATAGGAAATACCTCTACCTCACAGATATCCCCATAATACCTCGTCTCAATAAAGTACAAGTACAGCTACATTCCAGAGGTAATACCTCTACCTCACATATATCCCCACACTACCTCATCTCAATACAGTACAAGTACAACTACATTCCAGAGGTAATACCTCTACCTCACAGATATCCCCACACTACCTCATCTCAATACAGTACAAGTACAACTACATTCCAGAGGTAATACCTCTACCTCACAGATATCCTCATAATACCTCATCTCTACAGTACAAGTACAACTACATTCCAGAGGTAATACCTCTACCTCACAGATATCCCCACACTACCTCATCTCAATACAGTACAAGTACAGCTACATTCCAGTGGTAATACCTCTACCTCACAGATATCCCCACACTACCTCATCTCAATACAGTACAAGTACAACTACATTTCAGACATGCCAGAGGTAATAACTCTCCCTCACAGATATCCTCATAATACCTCATCTCAATACAGTACAAGTACAACTACATTCCAGAGGTAATACCTCTACCTCACAGATATCCCCACACTACCTCATCTCAATACAGTACAAGTACA
>MJUT01037043.1:23436-43295 GCA_002080005.1 Gigantidas platifrons
AAAAAATCACTTAAAAATTATCTCCTCTGAAACTACTGGGCCAGTTGGGCGCAAACTATGGTGAAATGGTCTTTAGGTGGTCATCTTTCAGAATTGTGTCCGACGACCCTGGCCGCCAACCAAGATAGCCGCCGTTACTAAAAATAGAAAATTTGGCAAATAAATCCCTTAAAAATTATCTCCTCTGAAACTACTGGGCCAATTGGGCCCAAATTATGGTGGAATGGTCTTTAGGTGATCCCCTTTCTGAATTATGTCCGACGACCCCGGCCACCAACCAAGATGGCTGCTGTTACTAAAAATAGAAAATTTAGCAAAAATCACTTAAAAATTATCTCCTCTAAAACTGCTGGGCCAATTGGGCCCAAACTATGGTGGAATGCTTTTTTGGTGATCCCCTTTCAGAATTCTGTCCGACGACCTAGGTCGCCAACAAAGATGGCTGCCGTTACTAAAAATATCAAATTCTGCAAAAAATCACTTAAAAATTATCTTCTCTGAAACTGCTGGACCAATTGGGCTGAAACTATGGTGGAATGGTCTTCAGATGGTCCTCTTTCAGAATTGTGTCCGACGACCCCGGCCACCAACCAAGATGGCCACCGTTACTAAAAATAGAAAATTTTGCAAAAAATCACTTAAAAATTATCTCCTCTGAAACTGCTGTGCCAATTGGGCCCAAACTATGGTGGAATGGTCTTTAGGTCATCCCCTTTCAGAATTCTGTCCGAAGACCCTGGCTGCCAACCAAGATGGCTGCTGTTACTAAAAATAGAAAAATCGGCCAAAAATCACTTACAAATTATCTTCTCTGAAACTGCTGGGCCAATTGGGCCCAAAGTATGGTGGAATGGTCTTTAGGTGGTCATCTTTCAGAATTGTGTTCGACGACCCCGGCCGCCAACCAATATGGCCACCGTTACTATTCAGCAAAAAAATCACTTAAAAAATATCTTCTCTGAAACTGCTGGGCCAATTGAACCCAAACTATGGTGAAATGGTCTTTAGATGGTCTACCTTCAGAATTATATCCAACAACCCCGCCCGCCAAAGAAGATGGCGGCCATTGCTAAAAATAGAAGATTCACCAAAATTCACTTAAAATTTATATCCTCTGAAACTGCTGGGCCAACTTTGAGCCAGGTGAGCGAATACAGGCTCCTAGGAGCCTCTAGTTTATGTTTAATTTTTTTCAGGAAGTTCACACGGAAGTAATGGGTGAGTAGTTTAATTGTCATTTTCTTTATTCCTAGAGAGTCATTCAAACAATATTTTTGTTTTTTGTAAACCGACCAACTTACCGTATACTCCCTTTTCCCCAAAAATAAAATTCTACTCTGAACTCCAATAAGGATTTTTTATGCTATTTTTATGAAGTTTATTTTGCTATAAAGTAAAATATTTTTTCAGATATCTGACAGAAAAAAAATATACTGCCTATCACTTCAAAAAATGAAAGTAGCAACTTGCATCATTTTTTTAAAACCATTATTTTTAAGGATGACATGGACTGTAGGATTCCTAAAATTGGATCTATTTTTATGCCCCCGCGACTATCGGTCGGGGGCATATTGTTTTACCCCTGTCCGTCTGTCCGTGCGTTCGTCACACTTAGTATGCATAGCTTGTCCGGCTAACTCCTCCTACAGTTTTGGAGCTACAGCTTTAATATTTTTAGGATGTATATACACATAATGGAGGTGTGCATGTCCACAGGATTTTGATTTTCATCAAATGTTCTCAAAATGACAGGTAGTTGGACTATTGGTAGGGGGGCATATTGTTTTATCCCTGTCCGTCCGTCCGTTCGTCACACTTAGTATGCATAGTTTGTCCGGCTAACTCCTCCTACAATTTTTGAGCTAGACCTTTTATATTTTGTAGACAGTTAGTACTTACACTGAAGGTGTACATATTTTATGGATTTTGACGTTCAACAATTTTTTACAAAATTATGGATGCATGAACTTAGACAGATTTTGCTAAATCCCTATAAGATATATGGTTTGTCCGGCTAACTCCTCCTACAGTTTTTGAGCTAGACCTTTTATATGTTGTAGACAGTTAGTACGTACACTGAAGGTGTGCATATTTTGTGGATTTTGACTTTCAGCAATTGTTTACAAAATTATGGATGCATGAACGTCAGATTTTGCTAAATCCATATAGGATATATGGTTTGTCCGACTAACTCCTCCTACAGTTTTTGAGCTAGACCTTTTATATTTTGTAGACAGTTAGTACCAACACTGAAGGTGTGCATATTATATGGATTTTGATTTTCAACATTTTTTTACAAAATTATGCATATATGAACTTAGCCACTGAAACCTGTTAACGTGTAAACAATTATCCTTATACTTGCGGTTCCCTCCGGGCACTCCGGCTTCCTCTACCACTAAAACTGACCGCCACGATATGGCTGAAATACTGCTGAAAATGGCATTAAATCCCATTCAATCAAGCAATCAATCAATCAATCGAACATCACATTGTTAGGTACAGATTCATTTATTTCAGTCATTTCTGCTTGATGCTGATTAAGCAAAACATTGGTTTACCCTTTTGCCATTATAACCACGGGGGCATTGTATGTGTCTTACAGACACAAACTAAGACACAAACACCTATTAAAGTCTATACATAAGTTTTCTACATCATACCCAATGAATAATATACCATTCCTTCAAATTAAGTTATATTGAAAATCCATTTTGGCTCTTCAAGACGTTTTCTTTGCATTATACCCCTACACATACCTCAGAACCAAACCTAAAGTTAGGTAGTGAATTGGGGTGGGGTAGGGGGAGGGGGGATAAGGTTGAGACGGGGGAATTCAAGTTTCTATTTTCCTATTTACCATACCAATCACATCATTAGCTATTACAACATTAGTATTACACTAGTCTGTTTCAAAATCTGATAGTTGCTTGATTTGCTCATTGTAATCTGCATTCCTTTCATTTTTGAATGTCAAAGATCAAAACACATTCGAATTTCTATTGAAAGATACTGACTTTTTTCAGATTAAATTTAATGTTATTATTTTTCTCAAATGTTTTCTATGTTGCATCACTTAAAGACTAGTCAAACATATTTTATTTCTAAAATCTTTTTAACTTTGATAATCTCGAAATATTCAGATCAAACTGCAATGTTAGAATATCCAATATGAAGTGAGATTTCTTTTTTAGATACTGTGAAAGTACTTTTCTTCTTGGGTATGAATTTTTTTTTAATTTGACAAATATTTGTAGGTCATCGTGTTGGCCACCTTGTAAAGTTGAACAAGAACCGAAAAATCCCAAGAAACCCAGGTAAAACTGCACTTACAGAAATAAAATCTCTGTGTATTCTAGTATCAAAGAAGAGTAAATGAAGTATTTACTATTAATTTTTTAGTTGAATTACTTTTCATTTTTCACTTGTTTATTCATAATGAGGGGCTTGAGCAACGGATATCATAAATGGGTCAAACTGGGCTGATTGTTGATTATTTTCGTTATTATAGTTATAGCCAAGAGTACTATATTTACTGCCTGTCAGACTCCCATAGTGTTGAGGGGTACAGTTGCTGCCAAATACAACCACCCATTAGCCCATGACTAGCATGAACTGTTTCTGGCTAGTGAAAAATTGCATAAAATTTGCTAAATCAAATAGAAATAAAATCTTCTAAATGCCTTTATGCGCTAGTTTTTCAAAATGCTTCTGGCAACTTGGATAAATGACATTTCCGATTTTGATTCTGAAATTATAAGTTTTACAGGAGTATTTCCCTTAAAGGTGGGCAAAAGAGTCCCCTGCATGTAAGCTTCAATAGAAATAACATATATTTTTGCACATTATCTGTTCTAAATTTTTTTGTTGTAACAACTTGTGGATTTTCTAATTGCTATTAAAATATACTCTGATTTTTTACCAGAGTCAAATATTTACAAATTATGAGAAAATTATACTCAGTTATCCTTTCCATTGTTCTTGCTAGACCATGTACCATTTTGCCAGCCGTAAGGGTAGTAACTCATATAAAAAAATGGATAAAAACATATAATTTTAGAATCAAATCAGTAAGATGCAAAAGGTCTATTGAAATCTTGATGTTCAGTATTATTTTTTTTATTTTAGCTCCAATGAACAACCATTAAAGGAAAATAAGAAAAAGAAACCAGCAGCTGAAAAGAGGTAAGGGACTGACCATTTAACTTGCAGGGGGGGGGGGAGGGGGTTATGAGTTTTTTTTTTGTTCAGAAATTTTTTTTCGGACAATACGAGAGTTTGAATATTTATTTTTTTTGTCACGCAAAGCGCGAAATGTTTTTCCAGAATTTAACATTAGGTTATATGACAAAAACTCTGGATCAGATTATTTTTTTTTCCTGCACCAACATCAGAATATTTTTTTCAGTAACATTTGGAATCAGAATATTTTTTTAGGAAAAAACCATAACCTCCCTCCCCCCCCTCCTTCAAGTTAAATGGTCGTTCCCTAAATATAACTTATATAGGATACATTTTTTTTATAACATTCCCATTCTCTGCAGGTATGGGTCTGTTGATATCTTGATATTCAGTATTTATTTTTTTTTATTATTTTAGCTCCAATGAACCACCATTAGAGAAAAAGAAGAAAAAGAAATCAGCAGCTGAAACGGGGTAAATATAACTAAATATACATTTTTGTATAACATTCCCATTCTCTGCAGGTCTGTAGCTTCCTAGTCACCAAAATGCAGGTTAAAATGCTTAAAGTAATATAGTTACTGGTAGATTCTCCATAGGTTTGTCAGGAACTCTAGTTTCCTTCACCATTTAACATAGTCACCATGGTATGTGTTAAAATGCTTAGCAGGCTATCATGTTGGTTTATTGCTCCCAGACACTTTTAAATTATTTGGCTTTCCAATATTTCGATATTGAGCATACCTGATGGAGGTTATTCCAGAAACGTGGTGTGTGCACTTAATTTGATATCTTAAGTTTTTTTTTTAAGTGCCTTAGTTACTCTGCAGATTTGTCAGGAATTCCAGTTTCCTTCATTAAACCTTTTCACCACAGTACAGGTTAAAATACTGAATGGCACCTAGGTATTTATTGATTCACTGCAGGTTTGTCAGGGAACTGTACTTTACTAATGTGTGGTTTTTTTTATATAATTTAAAGGTCACGATCACCCACAGCCGCCGCAAAGCATATCAAGACAGCAAACAATGAAACTGAGATGATTCCTACAGAAAAAGGATTTTCTGGTGATCTAGAGAAAAAAATACCCCTGCCACCTTTGACAACTCAACTATCTCCTACGAATAGGCCATTACCATTACCTTCCTCTACTAGACCATTACCTTCCTCTACCAGACCACTACCACAGATTACGACTAACAAGGGAGATAACTAAAAACTAATTAGCTGGAAGGTAGACAATTATCTCCCTTAGAATATACAAAGAATAGAAGGCAGAGGAACAAACAAGTCTAACATAATGATGAATATAAATTTATTTTATCTCAATTTTTATGATTTAATATTATAGAAATTTTATTTTTTAAGGTTGTAAAGAAAAGAATGATTTTCATGGGGTAGTTACGGGGGAATTATTTTCATTGATTTTGTGGGTCAGTCAATCCTAAATTGATTTAAAACCGAAATGTTAAAATATATTTGATTTATTTTTTACTAGATATTGAGGCCACCTTCTCTGCAATCTTTGTAGATGGATTTATATCTACCTTTACAATCAGTGCCTAATTGATACTAAAATTTGTGAGTTTTTTTCCGTCCAGTGTCGAGGTGATCTCAATACAACATTTTTGTGATAAAGTCTGTCAGTGGACTGTGGCAAGTCTGTGGTTTTCTCTGGGTTAACTCAGGTTTCCTTCACCAATAAAATTGACAGCCATTATATAACTGAAATAGTGTTGAAAGTGGCATTAAACACAATAACCCTTACCTAAGTTTTAATGATGGTTATATGTTATGATGGTGGTAAAAAAAACTTGCTTACAAGCTGTTGTAAATTGTTTAGTATCAGAACAATTTAAGTATTACAATTTTAATATGTCAATTAAGTGCTGAAAATATAAATTTAAATTCTGAGAGTGAAAAAAAAATTAGAAGTCATGTTTGAATATATATATCTTGTATCATTAGTTGTCCTTAGACAAAGTTTGCGTTTGTTAGTAATTCAAGATGACCACCACCTTACAATATAGTTTAACATATAATCCTACATGATAATATTTTATAAGACTTCTATAAATCCACATAATTGTTTGACAGTAATTTTAGCAAGTTGCATTTTTCCTTCAATGCAAGGAATCTTCCTTAAAATCGTAAGACCCTAAAAAAGTTAGTTTATCTT
The DNA here is from genome assembly GCA_002080005.1 of Gigantidas platifrons. NCBI lineage: Eukaryota > Metazoa > Mollusca > Bivalvia > Mytilida > Modiolidae > Gigantidas > Gigantidas platifrons. The sequence goes on from MJUT01037043.1 coordinate 29,798, forward strand.
GAAATGTTTTAATTACTGTATGATTTAAATGGAGAAGATTTTGCCATTATATAATCCTTACTTACATTGTAATAATATATATATATTGTGCCATTCTCATTTAGTCCTTTCATGTCAGCTTCATTATATAGTAACAGGCAACTTGCTAGCTACTAGTGATAATTAATTATCACCCATTGATATTCCATGAATTTCTTTTTGCTTTTTTTTTTATTCACAAGTTCTGGTTGATCAGTTGAGTCAGTACTTCACAAAAAAGATTTGCCATTTTGTACATATCCTAAAATAGACCAGAAGACAACATCAAAGAGTTTCGATTGGCTAAAATTGTTTGAAAATGTTGTTTAAAATTTCTCATTTAAAAAAAAAAACCAGTTCTCTAATAAAAGACTTGAAAAGTCTTGTCATTTGTTTGATATTTCAAAGTATTTTGTTTGTTCAAATCTGCTAAGCAGATTGTGTCAAAAGTTTGAACAAACTTAATTTAAATTTTGTTCATGTTGTAATACACATTCCTAATCCAGAAAATGTTTGTTTCATTTGTCGCTTATTTCAGAAATTAATTTTTTTTTGTCCTGATTGTACTAATATAAATAAGTTACCATTTTTTAATGAAGATGTTTTCTAATATATCTGTATGATTAATGCTTGAGTGTTTATTTGTTTTAATGTTCAAAATGACCATATGGTTCTCCAGTGATTATTGTAACATGTCTAACATTTTATATAAAAGGGATTTGTGTATTCTGACCCTTCCAGAGCACCTGGTATTATTAGATTTCATGTTTGTCTTAACAGTTGATCTTTGTTTAGTTTTATTTTGTGTTGATAATGTGGTTGTTATTTTTTATCTGGATCATTTACTCAAAAATCTCTGCAGACTTGGTTATTCAGCGTTCACCTGTCAGATGTCCTATAGACTTTCTAACACTTCAATAGATATCAAATTTATTACTTTTATACATTCCATACTTTTATCTTTTTCTTGGTAAATATTTTATCTGTCAAAGACTCTAATGGTCAGTTGGGCAAAAATCTCAGGGCAATAATTGTCCAGTTTATTGTTTAAAAAGAATCTTACAATGATGTCATGATGATTTTTTTGTCAGATTACTAAACACTGGGAAATCAAATGGATGATTGTATATATTTTAAATTCTGGTTTATGTTGTTGTTGTATTAATATTAATAAATGTTGTATTTTTTTAATTGGTATTATATGATAGAAATAAGCTTATTTAAAGATAGATGAGAAATCAGTTTTATTTTTAACAATAGTATTGCAGTCCTTTGTACATTTATATAACATGATAATTTGTCTTGGTTATCATATCATATTATTGGGTTCCTCAACCAATAAAACTGACGGCCACAATATGACTGAAATATTGTTGAAAGTGGTGTTAAACACCACAACTCTAACTCTATTGTAATGAGATCTTGCAGTTTTAGAGTAAAATGCATGCTTTACTCTCTAGAAAACCATTTTATATTGGTGTTTTACAAATATTTTATCCCAGTTGTAGCCCCTTATATATATATAAATATCATTTTACTTCTCAGTACTCTCACCCGTTTCTCCACAATTTTGATGTAATCTGATCTGGTTTGATATCTACTTTTGTTTGTGATTTTACTAAAGTGATTTGTGTTTTAATTTCTAAGCATGTCTTTGCTGATTATATTTGTTTACTGTTAATAATGGCTTCAGTTATAGATGTATTTGGTAATTGTAATGAAATTTACAGGTTTTGTTCAATTTGTAGTGATTTTTTTTTTGATTTTTTATAAAAAATGGTTTTGGGTTACAGCGTATATTCATTGTACATTGTTTTTAATTCTCTGATTCCTTTTTCTTGTCCTTATTGAAATAATTATAATTATTTGGTGCAGGCTTTTGTTGTACAATTCATATATGTTTTCAAGTCTTGAAAATGATTGTTTTTTACTAAACAAGATTTCCTTGTCTAATATTCTCCTTCCTCCACCAATAAAACTCACCACCATGATGTAACTGAAATATTGTTGAAAGTGGAGTTAAACACCATCACCCCTCATGCGTGTCTAATATGAAGAAACCATAAATGAAAATATGTTTGGTTTACCTGAAAAACTTTGTGAGCTTTTGCCATGGGGTGGCATCTGTCATCCATTTAAATGTTAAAAATGGTAAAATTGTAAAATTTATGTTGATTATGCAGATTAGGCCTATTTGAGAAAAGAAACAAAAATTAACTATTGTCAGTGAGTGGTTCCTTCTCATAAATAGATTCCACCAGTCTTTGTCGTCATTTTTTTCACCTACTTGCCCGAAAGCCAAATTTGGAGAAAAAAAAATCTCTATTTATTCAAACAAATCCTTTCATAATTTCCACTTGTCAGAACCCAGTTTTACTTGTCCCGGGCTTCAGGCAAATGGGTTAGTGCGAAGACTGTTCCACAGTTTTGTTAGCTATCCAAGATAGCTACCATTATTAAGAATAGAAATTTCTTAAATTTCTTTAAAAAATGGCAAAAATGTCTACTGATCATACATGAATAGGATAAATTTTAAAGCCTTCATTTTGATTTTTTTTTAGATAATTTATGATCTCATATGATATCATTCCTTAACAGCTGTTGTCTGACAGATGTATTTGAAAAAAACAATGTATTGTTTAGTGGACATAAAGATATTTCCTCCGTTGTTCATTATTGCAAGTTTCCAAACCTTTGTCAATCTGATTAAAATCTTATCTCTGACTTATTCCCCTTTAATGATATGTCACTGTGTGAGAGATCTAAAGAAACCTCATTACGAGTTGCAGATGACTGACCTTATGTCATGAATATATAATAATATCATTAATATGTGTTTCGGGCCAATCAGATTACTCGTAGTATGCAAATATGCAAAGCAATTTAATTAATCTAACTGATAGATCTGATTTTAGTTTAGATTGAACCATTGTATAATGAACTTTAATTGTAAAATGATTTTTTATTATACTGTTTTATTTATTATTTTTGGATATAAGTAACAGAATTAACAATTGTTTAAAAAATTGAATATATTTTATTTTTGTGTTGAAATATATTATATTGATCCTCTCAAAATTTTCTTTTATGTAAAAATCGAACAAATTGAAGCCAACCGTGAAGCAGGCATGCCATTGTATACCCCACAGAGCATTTAATTGCTGTCTTTTGTTTTACAATATTGACACGCTTGAACATTACTTTTAGTGGCCATTTAGAAATGATATTTTAGGAACTGTGATATACCAGTATATATATACATAGCCTTATACATAGTCGCCTAATATATTTACAGTTGTAAATGTTATGCCATATGATATCCTTGTACAATTTGTATTTTAAATATTTCTCACAGCTTTGTAAATTTTGTAATATTAATAAAAGTTTGTAATGTAATATGACTCTGTTATTGGTATAGATTAATCTTGGTTATGAAGGTAAAAATATAAGGCTCTTATAACAGGAAACTCCTTGTGTCTTGTATCAAGGTCTATACAATCCTTCTATAAGTAAGAAAATATATGGATGTATATGAACATGAGAGATTAGTCAACATTACACTTAACTACACATAAATTAAAGTAAAGGAACAACACTTTTATTACTGTTCTACATTTCAGTCACAGTAGGATCTTCAACAGTGAGAAAAACTCAATCCCTAAAATGAGTGTGAAACAGTCCCTAGCCTGCAGTTGGGTGGTAGTCTTTACTTCTACAGATAAACGCTTCATCTGGGCATCTTTGCTGCCTCGACGTCACCTTGTGTATTATGTAATTTAATATCTCAGATGTGGGGCTATCAGCATGAAAACAAAACATGGGTAAAACAATCTTACAAATACTGTCATCATTGTGCCCTACATCACATGACAAGGTTACAAATACTGTCATCATTGTGCCCGACATCACATGACAGGTTACAAATACTGTCATTGTGCCCTACATCACATGACAAGGTTACAAATACTGTCATCATTGTGCCCTACATCACATGAGAGGTTACAAATACTGTCATCATTGTGCCCTACTTCACATGACAGGTTACAAATACTGTCATCATTGTACCCTACATCACATAACATGTTCATAGTGCCCTACATCACATAACAGGTTACAAATACTGTCATTGTGCCCTACATCACATAACTGGTTACAAATACTGTCATCATTGTGCCCTACATCACATGACAGGTTACAAATACTGTCATCATTGTGCCCTACATCACATGACAAGTTACAAATACTGTCATCATTGTGCCCTACATCACAATATAACAGGTTACAAATACTGTCATCATTGTGCCCGACATCACATGACAAGTTACAAATACTGTCATCATTGTGCCCTACATCACGTAACTGGTAACAAATACTGTCATCATTGTGCCCTACATCACATAACTGGTTACAAATACTGTCATCATTGTTCCCTACATCACATAACAGGTTACAAATACTGTCATCATTGTGCCCTACATCACATAACTGGTTACAAATGCTGTCATCATTGTGCCCGACATCACATGACAAGGTTAAAAAAACAACCAAAAAGACAATCACAGTAGTGCCCCCATCGGTAAATATAAGAAACTAGACAGTTTAATATAGTTTTTAAATATGCTGACTAATTGGATGGACTGTATACATGTTTTAGAAAATAACATCTAAAAGATGAAAGAGTGTAAAAATTAAACACTCTTATCACACACAATATGTCCACAACTGTATAAATAAGAGTATACTAGTATATCTTAAGTAGTGGAAAATGTCTTACTAATTCTACACTACACGAAACGCAAACTCTGATAATCAATTAGTAAGAAAGGATATGGATGTTGTAAATAAAAATGAGGCACTAATATTTATCTGTACTATCCTAACATGGAGAAAAATGGATCAGTGATGAAGCATTCTTGTGATATACATGTTTATCTGTAATTTATAGATGTTTCCTTTGATCTCACTAATAGAATTTGTCAATATCAACAAACTGAATCTTATGCTGTAAATTATCTGACATTGTGATGTCAAGCACATTATGAGGTTTCCATTATAAAAAAAAACTGTAATGTCAGTTTTCATTGTTCTACGTGTATTTCACTCCTTGTTTGTATTAGTGATAATGTCTGTCTAAACCTTGATTTTATTTTATTTTATTTTTGGTGTTTTAACGCCACTTTCAACAATATTTCAACTAAAAGCGGTTATAAGTAATGAAGGATTTGATTTGATTTGATTTTTGATTGTTGGTGCTTTCAGCCACTTTCAGCAATATTTCAGCTATATCATGGCGACCAGTTTTAGTGGTGGAGGAAGTCGGAGTACCCGGAAAGAACCACAGACCATGGGAAAGCAACTGGTAAACTTTATCACTTGCGGCTGCGAGTCGAGTCACTCTTTTTTGTAATTTACAAAGCCGGGCACGAACCCACGCCGTATTGGTGATAGGCTTGTATGAGTTGTTAGATCCAACGACCTAACTCATTGAGCCACCCTGGCCCCCTCTAAACCTTGATAACTGTCCTTATTCTATATCTCCTGTGAAAATACATGTAAACACAATAATTGACTGTTTAAATTGTTTGTTTGATTCTTTTAAACTGATTTTTATGCAATATCCAACCACAGATATAGTTTTAATGATATCTAGTTTCTTGGTAAATGTGCATAAACAGTTCAAATGCAATGGGGGTTTTTTTTTATTTATGCAAAGTAATTTTTTTTTTCAAATATTAATAAAAATCTGAGACTCCATGAAATTTACTAAAATTGGAATTGAAATCTTTCCTATACATTTGAAAATCAGAAATCGTCCAACATATTCATATTTTGCAGTCTTCGTGCAAAACAATGTTAAAAATAAATCACACATACTCAACATGTATCCATTTATAAACTGAATAATTCGACCTTGAATCAAGAGGTCAAAGTCATATGTGGATGTTGATGATGATACCTGACACATTGTCTTAAGATGATGCACCCACATGCCAAATATCATGAGACTATGTGGGAAAAAATATGATGCCACATTCAACAATATTTCAATTTTATCTTGGAGTGTAGTTTTATTGTTGGAAGAAACCGGAGTATATCCGGAGAACACCACCGACCTGTCGCAAGTCACTGACAAATGTTATCACATAAGTGTGTATCGAGTACACCTCGCCATGAACGGGGTTCCAACTTACAACTTTAGTGGTGATAGACACTAGATATCAAAGTAAAGCTTCATAGAAGGGGACACGTAATGACCACTATACTACATGTACAGGCATATCCTATCTAAAGTCAATGTCAGGATATGGTGCTTGTTGAAACTGTTTTACTTTTTAATCCATTTTATATTTATTATGGTGTACATATATGTTGGTAGTATGTCTATCAAATCTATTTTTAGCTATGGTATATGTCGGTTCGCATTTAATGATGTACAGTAGAACTTCGCTGCCTATAACTCGAAGGGACTGTCAAAATGTGTTCGAGCTATGTGTATATGCCAAGGGGGTTTAAATTCAGACCACATGTGCTTGCATATAAAAGGCCCCTTTTATGCTCTCAATTTATAACGGTGTCAATTTAGCTTAAAAATTACCAAACTTATCAAAGCTATTGGTACGTCACGGTTCGTACCAAGGGATGATAAACTTGTACTTTTACGTCCTGTAATAAACAGGAGATGAAAGTTCCTATAAATAACACTGTCATTGTGAATTGATACAAGTTTTCTGTATAACTAGTTCCTTCTTCTCAAATAAAATAAATCTCTGTTACGTTCAATTGTAAATTAATTACGATACTTGATTTTAATTTATTCACTTGTCAAATGTCTTTGTACTTAATTAAATTGAGATGCCGTCATATTTTGTAAATGATTTAATTGGTAATTGATCTTTTTTCCTTGTTGGAGTGAAGCATGGGTTTTGTGGTCCTGATTAGTTTATGTTTTCTTTCTTGTAAGTATATTTTATAATATTTTACTTACATTGGTTTATATAACCGACTAATACACTATTTATTGTCTCGGGTTTGATGACTACGGATAAGACAACAACATATATACGTTACTAAAACTAAGGTTCTCCTCCGTTATGGATCAGGCAGATGTGACCTTATATTAGATGATTTAGTTATCATGTTGGGCCCTTTGGTCTTCATTCTACCAAAGATTTTTAGGAAGAGTTTAAAGATACCAAATCAGAATCTGTAAATTTAAGGACAGACAACATCGTTAAATTATTTGACTTTGAATATACTGTGACCTGTAAAAGGTTATTCAAAAAACACCTCGTGTGCACTAAATTAGATATATACGTTCTACATGTATTGCAATAATTCATGAATTGTTGTTTTTTTGTTTTGTTTTTGTTTTTGTTTTTGTTTTTTTGTTTTTTTTTCTGGTAGCAAAATCAATTTATTTAGAGATAGAGTTTCTCTTCCATGAAAATGGCGTTATAGTCGAATCACCAACAAACACAAATACATTTTGATTCCTCCTAGATTTTTCTGAATTATGCTTTTAAAATCTTTTAATACAATTTACAACTTTTGACAATACAAAAAATTTATATGGAAAGAATCACACTACAAACTTCGGTTACCGTTTTCATTTTATAAGAATATTTTAATGCAGAACAAGTGAAACATTTCATCACACACATGAAGGTCAATATATTTCTAAAATGTCAATGCTGAAGGGGGTTCGGGTGGTTTGGTTTTTCCAGTAAATATTGCAGCTAATAAGATGAGTGTATCTTTGAGTTTTAAATATCTGTGAGACGTTGCGCACAGTATTGGGGCAACGTTTGTAACGTTAAAAACTATGCATCGCCAGAACGTCAAGTATACGATATTGCAAGTGTTAATGTTTGCATATTTGTTTTCACTCTTGAATTTTTTTTAACTCTCGTATTTTTTTTTGTTTCTTGTCTTTTATGCTTGCTTCTGCGAGTAAATTAATTTTGCAATCTAAAAATAATTGTTTTTATGTGTTAAGTTTCCTTAGTGTGCTAATTTAAAGTTTGAAGTTCAATATAAATGAAAGGATATAAAAAAAGAACGTCGTCAACATTACATTTTAATCGTGAACTAATCTAAGCATCGCAGAATTCGACCATGCAATGACTCATTCAAACTGACCACTCCATTATCGTCAATATCGACCTCTGAACAAATGTGCTGGTACAATTGCTGGAATTCGTTTAAGTAACTTTAGTTTTAAAGGGTTGTGATCTATAGTGTCAAAGTAATAACCGTGTATAACCTTGGTACCCTGATGATAGGATACACCCCATTTGTCGGTAGCAGTTTGTCGTAGAACGGTGGGGTGTTTGCTTGCTCTCACTAGATAATACGGGTAATCATTGTCATCAACTCTTACAGCTAGGATTGTACCAATGGAAACTTCTGATTTTAACGACAAAAAAACGTAACGTTGAAAATCACGGAAAAACGTTACAAGATTGCCGGGTAACAAAACAGACTAGACATTTCGATTTCTTTTCATTTCTTTGTCTGTTATTATTTATGAAAAATTCTTTTTATTTGAGAAACTATATCAAATGCACATTTCGAAAAGAATATATTATACATAATTTATTTACATTAACGTTCGAATTTGCGACATATTTTAGAAAACCTCTCATTTGCGCGCATTTAGCACACGGTAACAAAACGGACTAGACAAGCAAAAAGTTAAAATTCTCTATGAAAATTTCACTTTCGAACCATATTTTTTTTTTATTTTTAAACGCTATTAAAAGCACGTTTTGAATATCGTGTCGTGACATCTGCTCGGTCATGCAATAAAGTCGGTCACTTGTTTTGATTTGCCATTCTCGCGCATCACGAGGCCAATGACGTCATTCTGTATACTTTTAACGTATATAAGACGCCGAAGCAGGTTTTTGAAACTTGAAGATTATAAAATGCTATCAAAACAGGTAAGATTGAATTGACCAAATTTCATACAAGCAAAAAAACTCCTTTTTACTAATGTCCTTTTTACCTGGTCATTCTGCCTGTGAAATATATTTTAAGCGATGGTATTCCCCGAACATTTTTAACTTTCCGGTTTGTTGACATAATCGTCATCACAGTTCATGACCGTTTCTGGAATATAGGCCAAGCAAATTGTATTTTAAAATACTTTGAAAATATGATGATTGATCTTTCAGATTCCACCATTTTTGTGTGTGTTCATTGTAAGTGAGTGATATTAAATGTGATTAAAATAAATTGAAATCAGTCATTAATTGTTTTCCAAAAATACGACAGAATGTAGTCAGTTTGATAGATTGCTTTTGACAAGCAAAAACACCAAATTCATTGAATTAAATACAAATGTACATTATTATATATGCCATTTATGGGAAGGCAAGTTTAATATTTGCATCAAATAATTAATTTTTGATACTTCAATTTCAAACTATTTAAAAGAAAACATCTTTCGACATTTTTCAGACAAAACAATTACACCGAAAAAGCTAAAATACTGTACTTTCTAAATCTGGTTTACTTTTTAAGTTTGGTTAGCCTAAGACAAAACCATGTGCTTTATTGACCTTTGACCGGCCTTATGTGACGTAATAGGGCGCCATATGGGAAAGCAGTACACAACAAATATGGGTCAGTGTGTTTTTATTATCGATCTTTTTCTATGGAACTTTACACATGTGAGCAAGAATAGGTGAGGAACATAATTAAAAAGAAAAAAATGTTTACTTTTCAAACATGAAAGAAAAAAATAATCAAACATTATCCAATGACTGACCGGCTTATTGTCATACGGGGATATATGATTTTTTTTTAATTGTTGCTACATTATTTAAATTTTCTTACCAAAGAATCCATTGTGAATATATTTTTCCGTTTAATAATGTCTTGTTACAAAATCTTTGGAACATTTCGCTTCATCCGCTAGCTGCCATATTTGAAGAAAAAAAAACTGCCGAAAACGTAGTATGACGTCGTAGCAAATTGTGCGGAGATTTCGCATTGCAATTTCCGCACAACAATAAGATTTTCCGATTCAAATTACTAGATAGTACTCGTTTTCCATGTTACAAGTTACACACAATTTTTTTTCCGGAGATTACTTTGTAAGGGTTTTGATTTAATTTAATCTAATTGTATTATTATTTAAAAAGGTATAATTATGTAACCCTGTCCTATAAGATACAAAATGTCTTATCAGTATGCATTTATTTCAAAATTATAATACATTTTACGAGGAAAATTACGTATATTTCATGGAGTGCGCCAATACTGTGCGCAGCGTCCTAGTATTAAGTTGATCAAATGGATGTTTGAGATCGTTAAATAATAGACTAATGTCGACAAATAGTAGTTTTACAATATTGTAATTTCAATTGTAGTATAACTGCTCAATACATTTACCTCTATTGTCATCATGTCGTCGTAATCGCCTGTAAGCTTTTTATCTGAAACTAATGTGCCAAATGGAACCAAACTTGGTAGGATAGTTATATTTTATATGATTTTTGCTTGATTCGGAAATCTAGCATGGTAATGCTTCTAATTTAATGAAATTTCAAAAATCTTCTCTGAAACCACACATGGGATGAACATGATATTTGGTAGGAATTGCTCTTATACGACCGTCTAAAGGCTTATTACATTTTTAGCCGATCGGAAATCAAAGATTCCGACCACCCCAGGACAAATATTTAACATAGGACGCTGTTGGAAAAATAACAAAAGTAGAAATTTGATTGAACCCAAACTGTACATGAGCAACCTTACAATATTTTGTTTTCGTGTGTCCATTGGAAAGCCTGTAGCACTTAACCTGTAAATTATTTAGCTTTTCAATCTTTTGATTATGAGCGTACCTGATGAAGGTTATTCCAGAAATGCGTCGTGTGCACTCAGTTAGATATCTACGTTTTTATTAACATAGGATCCCAAGGGATAATATTTTAAATCAGTCTTATCTGAAAACATTTAAAAGTAGTCTAAGCTAGAATGTGCTTTGGATCATGAGTTACAAAATGTGTGCTTTGTGTCGATCAGAAATTCAAGATGTCCGACATTGGAAAACATAGCTTTAACATATGACCATATGAAGGAAAATTCTTCCTCATATTCTAGAACTGAATATGGGTAATCATTGGATGATCCCTTACAAATTTTTATTTTGTGTCGTCAGAAATCCAAGATGGTTGCCATAACAGGACATACTTAAAACAGAACCTTATGTGGAAACTATTCTAATAATTCATCTGCATCCAATTAACCATTTGACAGCAAATTTAGCTTGAATGTCCCTTGAATGGTAATTTACAAAATGTGTTTTTGTGTCAACCGAAAATCCAAGATGGCCGCCATCGCAGGACATAATTTTAACATATTGACTATATTTGAAAATAAACAAAAGATTCCAGAAACTAGAAATTTAATTGAACACAATATTGACATGATTAATCTTTGGATCGTTCCTTGCATTTTTTATATATTTTTGCGTCGATCGGAAATCCAAATTGGCCGATATAGGAGAACATAGTTTTAATAGAACCCAATAATGAAATATTTCAAAATTGTTCCTATCTGAAACCATTGAATTCCAATTGTATATATAATCTTTTATATTGTAATCAATCAAATATTTACTTTCAATCACTGTGTGTTTATTGTATATGCTAATCTTTTGGGTTTTACCAATCGCATGGGAATCCCGCTCAGGCGAGGTGTACTCGTTACAACATTATGTGATAAAGTTTGTTCGTGACTTGCACAAGGTCGGTGGTTTTCTTCGGGTACTCCGGTTTCCTCCACCAATAAAACTGACCGCCAAAATATAACTGAAATATTGTGGAAAGTGGCGTTAAACACCATAAACCAAGCAAAGCCACTTTCCCCAAAACTTTACATGATATTAAAGACGTATAGCGTTAATCGGATGTTAAACTTATTGCACATCAAAAATTAATTTTATTGAGAAGAAAGACATGCAAATGTTTAATAGTCTTCGTTGATTTTTTTTACATTTGAACATGAATGTCTAAAATTCAATTGACAATGACGCAAAGTAAAAAAAACAATATGATGATATCATACCATTTATTGTAGTCTCTATTATGTGCCAAATTACCCTCCTACGTGTGTTGTAAATAAGTCAAATATATATCTGAAACAATACACACTTGTTTAACAGCTATAGGAAATAATCTTGTATTATTTTTGAATTGTGTATTATTTACAAAACAAACATATAAACAACCTGTTTACACGTATGATTATAAATATCGACAAAATCCAGCTTCTATCAAATTATATTGTCCATCCGAGGATTAATCATGACAGAACAACTAAAAACTATAATTTTCGCCCCGTTTTTTTTTATTGCTGTGGATAACAGAATAACATGATATTAATTTGTATAACTAACAATGAAATTACATGTCTTAGTCTTATATAATATACATCGTATTAACTGAATAATAAACATTCAAATGTGATCGAAATTAATGTCGCATAATTGATTCTTTCATGGCAGACCATGTTGTTCCCGGTTATTGTCTCGTACTTAAAACATGTAGTAATGGCGTCAAAATTTGAATTTATACTAAATAACATGTCAAACTAATTAATTTAGGGTTTTGGGTTTAGAAAACAATTGAAATTTACCTACAAGGAATTTTTGAAGTATTTTATACAAGACTTGTTACAAATTAAATTAGAAATGCACCTTCGTCAGATCGTGTCGCCCACCTGTAAACCATTTGTGGTAATTTTTATCGGTTTTACATAAAGTATTAAACCGAGTAACCGTGTAAAGTTGAATTTCGACCCCGGTTGGTTGGAAATTGACCCAGGGTCCTTTTTTTATTAAGGATTTATCTTTGTGAAATTAACAACTACCGTTAAATACTGATTTCTATATTAATTTTCAATATACTGAATTCGAAACATATATACAGTCAAACCTGTATATAAAGAGCACTCAATGGAACCTGAAAATGTGCCTTTTATGGACAGTGATCTGTTATATACAGGTGTCATGAAAGAAAGGTTTTACTGTATTACTACACATTAGAACATTCAATTGAAAGTGCGCCCCATTTCATATCGCTATTATTTTGTTTAAAGGTTTTTTAAAGTGTTACAATTGATCTGTTCGTATTATAACTTTGCTATGTCTACAATACTGATGTCAGCACCCATTATATTGAACTAAGCCCCTATCATATTCAACTAACCACCTTTTATATTGAACTAAACACCTTTTATATTGAACTAAGCCCCTATCATATTGAACTAAACACCTTTTATATTGAATTAAACACCTTTTAAATTGAACTAAGACCCTATCATATTGAACTAAACACCTTTTATATTGAATTAAGCACCTTTTATATTGAACTAAGCCCCTATCATATTGAACTAAGCCCCTATTATATTGAACAAGGCCCCTATCATATTGAACTAAGCACCTTTATATTGAACTAAGAACCTTTCA
>MJUT01037059.1:31409-42761 GCA_002080005.1 Gigantidas platifrons
GATTATTTGAGTAATCAAAAGCAGTGAAATTCAACCAAAAAATGCATTTCAAGAGGAATAACTCTTCACACAGTTGTCGGACATTTTCAGCTGTGGAACTTTTTGTAGATCTTGACATGCTGAACATGTTTGCAGTTTAAACTTAACATCTATCTCTTATAGTTTTTGAAATAAAGGATGAAAAGTATTAACATTTTGAAATTTGATGAAAAAAGGGCAATAACTCCAACGTGGGTAATGGGATTTACTTCAAAATTGCAGGGTATGTAGATCTTGCCATGCTGAACATGTTTGCAGTTTAAACTTAACACCTGTCTCTTATAGTTTTTGAAATAAAGGACGAAAAGTATTAAAATTTGATAAAAAGAAAAAAGAAAAAAGGCAATAACTCCAAAATGGGAACTCAGATTTACTGCAAAATTGCAGGGTATGTAGATCTTGACATACTGAACATGTTTGCAGTTTAAACTAAACAGCTATCTCTTATAGTTTTTGAAATAAAGGACGAAAAGTATTAAAATTTTGAAAATTTGATAAAAAACCAGAAGCTCCCAGAAGCCTGTAATCGCTCACCTGGATCAAAGCTGTTTTCAATAACAACGCAACTGCACTGTGGTGGCCATCTTGGTGGGAGAATGTGACTGCCGGACACAATTTTGGAAAAGGACCATCGAATGACTATTCCATCAAAGTTTGGTTCTAATTGAGCTACTGGTTCCAGACAAGATGGTTTTTATGTGAATTTCCCATAGGGTCCTATGTTAAAATAAGTTCAGCTGTGCAGCCATCTTGGTCAGAGGGCGGAACCAACAGACACAAATTTGGAAGAGGACCATCCAATGAATATTTTATCAAAGTTTGGTTCCAGACAAGAAGATTTTTATGTGAATTTCCGATAGGGTCCTATGTTAAGCTAAGTTCGGCTGTGGGGGCCATCTTGGTCGAAGGGCCAAAGCGCCGGACACATTTTTGGAAGAGAACCATCCAATGATTATTTCATCAAAATTTATTTCTTATTGAGCAAATGGATTCAGACAAGAAGATTTTGATGGGAATTTCCCATAGGGTCCTATGTTAAATTAAGTTCGGCTGTTGCAGCCATTTTGGTCCGAGGTCTGAAATGCCGGACTCAATTTTGGAAGGGGACAAACCAAGGATCATTTCAGCACAGTTTGGTTGAGATTGGCTCAGTAGTTTCAGAGATTAAAAAAAAAAATTCATCCCCCTTCTTTCTATTTTAAGTTTGGTGGCCATCTTGGTTGGAAGTCGGGATCACCGGACACAATTTTGGAAGGGGACCATCCAAGGACCATTCCACCAGTTTGGCTGCAATTTGCCCAGTGGTGGTTTCTGAGGAGAAAATTAAAATGTGAAATGTTGACGGACGGACAACGAACGAAAAATGATGGCAATAGCTCTGGTAAGGTAAGGTGCATTCAAATTTTATCAAATTTTAAAAATTTTAATACTTTTCGTCCTTTATTTCAAAAACTATAAGAGATAGCTGTTTAGTTTAAACTGCAAACATGTTCCAGGTATGCCAGGTAAGCTAAAAACGGAATATATGTTAAACTACTCCTTGCCATGTAGCTGCAGTTAAAATTTGAGTTCATTTTGACTTATACTAAAGCAACAATGGACAAATGAAGACATTTATATTTTTAGCCATCTTGAATGGAGGGTGGGGCTCTCGGAAACAATTTTGAAAGGGACCATCCCTGCCAGGCTTGGTTTAATTTGGTTCAGCGGTTTCAGATAATAAGATTTAAATGTGATCTTTTATCAAAATATGCCTAATTTGCATAATCGGTATAAATCGGCTGAAAGAAAAATTTCACAGAAAAACTCGGAATACATGTTAAATTTCTCCTTGCCATGTAGCTGCAGTTAAAATTTTAGCTCATTTTGACTTATATTAAAGCAGCAATGGACAATTGAAATTTCATCCTCCCTTTTTTTCTATTTTTAGCTTGGTGGCCATCTTGGTTTGAAGTCGGGATCACCGCACACAATTTTGGAAGGGGGCCATCCAAGGACCATTCCACCAAGTTTGGTTGCAATTGTCCCAGTAGTTTCTGAGAAGATTAAAATGTGAAATGTTGATGGACGGACGACGTACGAAAAGTGATGGCAATAGCTCACATGACCCTTTGGGTCAGGTGAGCTAAAAATGCATTACGTGTGAACGCAGTATTAGATTGCTAACTTTTAACGTATTATTTCAAGCGTAATACTGTTATCAATTTTTTTTAGCGAAAAATGTGCCGATTTATAGAGGGGGTTTGAAAACCCCAAGAAAAAATTATAAAGTTAAGCATCAGCAAGAAGCAATGTGACAACGATTATGACAACATACGGGTGAGGACCTTCTAGGAATCTGGAAAAAGACCACCCTTGGTTGTCTGATACAATTTAGCCTTAGTCTTAGGTTTAGATATATAATGCTGAGCATTCCAAAACGCTTTGAAAGATTTTAATTGTTTTCCTTACAAAACGGCTATTTTTTATGCTTCATTTACACTCCAAAAACCACTCAGAATGCAGTATTTTGCATCTAATTTTTCAATATTTTCTGGGTGGGCCTTCCTCCATACCCCCTAGCAAAGATACACAGCTTTATGCTGTGTGCACCGACAAGTCAGAATTCCGAAGGACTAGTCCAAATATTTCAAATCTTTAACCGTGCATATTTATAAGGGTGTGACAGAAATAAGACTGTTGTTGGTTAGACAATTTACTCTAACCTTGAGTTTATATTCACTTCCCCTGGAAAAACTTTTTAACTAAATATTCACAAATAAAAAAAAAAGACTTTCAACAATATTTCAGTTATATTTATATTTACAGTACTATAGAAGGGTCAGTGGATGCTCGTAGTTGAACATCTTCTTACATACTACACTAGTGCTAGAATTGTGTTACATGGTAGGAATAAGCTTAATTGAACTGTACTTGAATAATCAATTGTGTTACATGGTAGGAATAAGCTTGATTGAACTGTCCTTGAACATCTTACATACTACACTAGTGCTAGAATTGTGATACATGGTAGGAATAAGCTTGATTGAACTGTACTTGAATAATCAATTGTGTTACATGGTAGGAATAAGCTTGATTGAACTGTCCTTGAACATCTTACATACTACACTAGTGCTAGAATTGTGTTACATGGTAGGAATAAGCTTGATTGAACCAAAACTGTACTTGAATAAATCATTTTATTGTCCCTTAAAATTTTTTCTTTTTTTTTGTGGATTAGACTGCCATTTTTGAAAGCAAACTTGTCTGGAATGATCATCTGTTGGTGGTTCTATACAAAAGGTGTTTTTTTTGTGTTGATCAGAAATTCAAAATGGAAAATGGTGAACAGGTCTAAACATTGGACTTTATGGGAATATCCAAGTTTACCTCTGAAACTACATACATTGAACTTTGCAGAAACAACCAGGTGAGCCTCTTGTTCTAATATCAATTTTCTTGATCAGATCTTCATATAATAAGTTTATATAAACTGGAGAGTGTTTTTGTCAACCCAAGATATTATACACAATGTACCTACATTCAACCTTAGAAATATCAATATTTTTCATATTTCCACTTCATTAGACGTTTGGTGTTTGTATGACCAAAGACTGGTTCGGCTTAGAACAAAGAGACAAACAATAATTAACAAAACACTACACAGATTTATAATAAGATTAACCAACATGTACCCCACTGAAAATTGGGGGGTGAACTCAGGTGTTTCAGAAGGCACCTGTCATGTTACTCATGTTTAAAAGTGAGTGATCACACATCAATATGACTTTTGCCAATAAAATACTCAAAATTAAGGATGAGTATTAAATTGGTTGAACTGCATCGGTGGTGTTATGATTATCATGCTCGTGTCAGGTATGGTAGATTGGTTGAACTGTATCGGTGGTGTTATGATTATCATGTTCGTGTCAGGTATGGTAGATTGATTGAACTGTATCGGTGGTGTTATGTTTATCATGTTCGTGTCAGGTAAGGTAGATTGGTTGAACTGTATCGGTGGTGTTATGATTACCATGCTCGTGTCAGGTATGGTAGATTGTTTTAACAATGAACTGTATCGGTGGTGTTATGATTATCATGCTCGTGTCAGGTAAGGTAGATTGGTTGAACTGTATCAGTGGTGTTATGATTATCATGTTCGTGTCAGGTAAGGTAGATTGGTTGAACTGCATCGGTGGTGTTATGTTTACCATGCTCGTGTCAGGTATGGTAGATTATCAGAACGAGTCAAACCAAAGACAATACTTAGTGGTAAGTCTTCCATGGAAGACATGTGTCACCTGCAAACTTATTTTCTGTGTCGAATATCAAGAAGCTGGCCTGTGTGGTTCCTGAGAAAAATGTGACAGAAATTATTTTATGACAAATTTTTCGATATAAAAAATATTCTAAGTTCTGTCAAACAGGAAGTGGACATGCGGCAGATTCGAAACTGTCTTACACGATACAGTTCTCCATACTGATGCTCTGTGCCAAATATCAAGAAGCTGGCCTGTGTGGTTCCTGAGAAAAATGTGACAGAAATTATTTTGCGACGCTGACGGATAGTGATCCTTATATGTCGCCTCTGTGTAACGCAGGCGACGCAAAAACTGGTATTTGTTGCTTCAACGCTAAGCACGCAGCATTAAGGAGCAAGAATAAATACTGGTTGGCTTAGAATCCGGATTATGTGTCAGAGTGGAGCAACATGTCTACCCACCGACTGTTGTTCAGTGAGCTAGCACTATAAAAATCCAACAAAGCATGTTGGCCTAGTACAAAACAAATATCATTATCATCTCATCAAATGTAACTTGTTCTCGCAATGGGCTCACTGGCATCAAACAACAATCAAGGAAATCACACAAAGATTTGACAATCTGAATAAGATGAATAGTATACCCAGTATATATTATGATGACAACATACAGCTTTGAAATATATCCTTTTATTTATAAGCTACAAATTATTCTTGAATAATATATTTTTTAATTACATAAAAAAAGATACACTTGTATCTTAAATAATATACCAAATTAAAATTTGACTGAAAATATTTTATTTAAATATCACCACACACATGTATCTAAAAATAATTTACCAAATCAAATTTTGATTAAAAAATGTCAACACACATTTCTTCTGTTAACTCTACACATTTATCCTGACATCATATTAAGATAACCAAATCAAATTTTGACTAAAAATCTTTTTATTTAAATGTCACCCACTCACAAAGGTATGTATACATATCAAAAATAAGTCGCCACATCTAATTTTGATTTAAAAAATATCTAAATACTAGAGGTGAAACGATTCACCGAAGTTTCGATGAACCGCGATATTTTCATCTAGTTCGATTTTCGATTCATTTGATCCGTATTTCGGTTCGGCTTCGGTCTGGAATGTTCCGGTGGTTAGAATGACTTTTTTGGCCAAATTAAGTTTGTTTATCGTACAAAGTTAACATGGCTACGTCGGAAAATGCTGAAGAACATGAAGTAGCAGTAGAGCTACAGGACAAACCCAAATTAATAGATCCACCTGCTTCCTTTAGGTCAGTAGTCTGGAAGTATTTCCGCTTCCCGGAAGTCGATGGAAAGGTTGACAAATCGAAATCCGTTTGTAAAATATGATTTGCAAGTGTTTCTACCGAAGCTTAACATTACGTGATTTAAACTTACTTGTATTAGAAATGTTAATTGTTAAACTTGAGTTCTGAGAGTTCATTAAATATTGCAAAACAATGTAAACAGGTTTATATTTCTACATTTCACATAGGGTTGTTCCAAGCAAAAGTATCTGGGGGTGGTTTACAATAAGTGTACCAAATTCAATGCTTTGAAAGACCCATTTGCCATGTATTTTATTTGGAACATCCCTAATTATAGTTTGTGTAAAGAACATATAAATAATACACAGAGATTAATAACAAACATAATCTATATAAAAATCTGACCACACATAGAATAAGATACAACACTGAAAATGAAAACCAAACGACTTAGTTTCTACTTAAAATGTATTGTATCATGACCCTTGTATCGCGATACATATCGTATCGTAAGGTAGGCATATCGTTACAGCCCTACTAAATACACATTTGTTCTGTAAAACTCTACACATTTATCCTGACATCATATTAACTATCTATTTATCAATCAATCTCTAACGTAATTCCATGTTTCTCTAATTCTTCTACAGCTAGTTTAACAACACTTTCTTTAGATCCTGTGGCATCAATTTCTACACATGTAGGATTCTCCATTCTTCTATAAGCTTCACATAGTCTACAAAATAATAAAAAATAAATATAGAATATTCCTGTATGACATGAATTCACCCTCCCCATATGTAGGGTAAGGATTATGGTGTTTTAACACTACTTTCAACAATATATCAGTTATATTGTGGCAGTCAGTTTTATTGGTGGAGGAAACCGGTAACCCGGAAAAAACCACTAACCTGCCGCAAGTTACAGACAAACTTTATCACATAATGTTGTATCAAGTACACCCGGCCATGAGTGGGATTCGAACAACTTTAGTCTGATTGCACAGATATTTGCTGCAATTGATGAGTTGCTTCTCCACTAAGCATGCAGCATTAAGGGGAAAAAGCAAAGACAGTTTGACTTCCCGCAGACAGTTGTTTCACTGAACTAGCACTATAAAAATAAAATTAAGCATGTGGTCTACATAGTAGACATCATCATCATCTCATTAAATGAAACTTGTTTTCACCATGATACAGCTGAGGGCCCGGGTGGCTCAATGAGTTAGGTAGTTGGATTACCCAACAACTTATACAAGCCTATCACCAATATGGCGTGGGTTCTCGCCCGCCTTTGTAAATTACAAAAATGGGTGCACTCGACTCACAACCACAAGTGATAAAGTTTACCAGTTGCTTGCCCATGGTCGGTTGTTCTCTCCGGGTACTCCGGCTTCTTCCACCACTAAAACTGGTCGCCATGATACAGCTGAAAGTGGCGTTAAAACAAAAAAAATCAAAATCAAATCATATCAATTATGATACAGCTGAAATATTATTCATTAAACAACAATCACTCACTCACTTTTCTCATGATGTATATAATAATGGCAGTTGTGAAGGTCGAGACAGACATTATTAGTATAGCAGCAACTTTGATGGGATGAGCAGTTACACTTATTATAATGTATGTCTAGATCTTTAAATTGATCCTCTTGTTTTTATCAGAAACATCATAATGTGCTTAATGTCACGCTGAGGCATCATAATGTGCTTAATGTCACACTGAGGCATCATACTGTGTTTAATGTCACACTGAGGCATCATAATGTGTTTAATGTCAAACTGAGGCATCATAATGTGTTTAATGTCATACTGAGACATCATACTGTGTTTAATGTCAAACTGAGGCATCATAATGTGTTTAATGTCATACTGAGACATCATACTGTGTTTAATGTCAAACTGAGACATCATGTGTTTAATGTCATACTGAGACATCATACTGTGTTTAATGTCAAACTGAGGCATCATAATGTGTTTAATGTCAAACTGAGGCATCATAATGTGTTTAATGTCACACTGAGACATCATAATGTGTTTAATGTCAAACTGAGCCATCATAATGTGTTTAATGTCATACTGAGACATCATACTGTGTTTAATGTCAAATTGAGGCATCATACTGTCTTTAATGTCACACTGAGACATCATGTGTTTAATGTCACACTGGGGCATCGTGTGTTTAATGTCAAACTGATGCAGCATAATGTGATTAATGTCACACTAAGGCATCATAATGTTTTTAATGTCACTGATGCATCATAATGTGCTTGATGTCACACTGATGCATCATAATGTGTTTGATATCACACTGAGGCATCATAATGTGTTTTATGCCACACTGGGACATCATAATGTGTTTAATGTCACACTGAGACATCATAATGTGTTTAATGTCACACTGAGACATCATAATGTGTTTAATGTCACACTGGGGCATCATAATGTGTTTAATGTCACAGAGGCATCATAATGTGTTTAATGTCACACTGAGGCATCATAATGTGCTTAATGTCACACTGGGGCATCATAATGTTTGATGTCACACTGAGGCATCATAATGTGTTTAATGTCACACTGAGACATCATAATGTGTTTAATGTCACACTGAGGCATCATAATGTGCTTAATGTCACACTGAGACATCATACTGTGTTCAATGTCACACTGAGCCATCATAATGTGTTTAATGTCATACTGAGACATCATAATGTGTTTAATGTCACACTGAGACATCATAATGTGTTTAATGTCACACTGGGGCATCATGTGTTTAATGTCACACTGAGGCATCATAATGTGTTTAATGTCACACTGAGACATCATAATGTGTTTAATGTCACTGATGCATCATTATGTGCTTAATGTCACACTGAGACATCATACTGTGTTCAATGTCACACTGAGACATCATAATGTGTTTAATGTCACACTGAGACATCATAATGTGTTTAATGTCACACTGAGACATCATAATGTGTTTAATGTCACACTGGGGAATCATGTGTTTAATGTCACACTGAGGCATCATAATGTGTTTAATGTCACACTGAGGTATCATAATGTGTTTAATGTCACTGATGCATCATAATGTGTTTAATGTCACACTGAGGCATCATAATGTGCATAATGTCACACTGAGGCATCATAATGTGTTTGATGTCACACTGGGGCATCATAATGTGTTGAATGTCACACTGAGGCATCATAATGTGCTTAATGTCACACTGGGGCATCATAATGTGTTTAATGTCACACTGAGGCATCATAATGTGTTTAATGTCACACTGAGGCATCATAATGTGTTTAATGTCACACTGACACATCATAATGTGTTTAATGTCACACTGACACATCATAATGTGTTTAATGTCACACTGAGGCATCATAATGTGTTTGATGTCACACTGGGGCATCATACTGTGTTTAATGTCACAGTGAGGCATCATAATGTGTTTAATGTCACACTGAGGCATCATAATGTGTTTAATGTCACACTGAGGCATCACAATGTGTTTAATGTCACATTGACTGTTATTTTCAGTATCAAAGAGAGTCTTTAGATATTGACAATATTTCTCGGTGAGATCAAATAGAAAATTTATATATTACTAATAATAACAACATACAATAGTCTCCCTTTTATAAGAACCACATTGGTGTTGTAATGGTTAGCGTGCTCGCCTCGAGTGCGGTAGGTTGTGGGTTCAAGCCCTAGTCGGGTCAAACCAAAGATTATAAAATTGGTATTTGTTGCTTCTCTGCTAAGCACACAGCATTAAGAAGAATGAGCAAAGATGGGTCTGCTCGAAATCAGAATAATGTGTCTTGAGTGGAGCGACGTGTCTACCCGCAGACTGTTGTTTCAGTGAGCTACAATGTAGCACCATAAAAATCCAACTGAGCATGTTGGTCTAGAACAAAGCGGACCGCATGATCATCTCATTGAAAATTAACTTGTTCGCACCATGATATAGCTGAAAAATAGACAACAAATACTCACACACTCCCTTTTATAAGACCACTCCTTCTGCAAAGAAAACGTGGCCTTATAAGAGTGGTGGTCTCTATTGAGGGGGTACAATTTAGTAGAATTTTACTATCAATTCATCTCAAATCTGGCCTGATAAGAGAAGCGGACTTTGGTGGAAGTGACCTTTGGTGGGAGTGGCCAATTGTGGGAGATACCTTTGGTGGGAGTGGCCAATTGTGGGAGATACCTTTGGTGGGAGTGGCCTTGGGTGGGAGTGACCTTTGGTGGTAGTGGCCTTTGATGGAGTGGCCATTGGTGGGGTGGCCTTTGGTGGGAGTGGCCTTGGGTGGGAGTGGCCTTTGGTGGGTTGGCCTTTAGTGGCAGTGACCTTTGGTGGGAGTGGCCATTGGTGGGGTGGCCTTTGGTGGGAGTGACATTTGGTGGGAGTGGCTTTGGTGGCAGTGACCTTTGGTGGGAGTGGCCTTTGGTGGCAGTGGCCTTTGGTGGGAGTGGTCTTACAAGATGGGGACTACTGTATCACATACCAACAGGAATCTAATAAAGAACAACCTGTTCCTGGCTTAGTCAGCTTACCTTTGTCTAAACATCCTGTCTTTATCAAGATGTTGCTCCTCAAATGTTTTCTCCCCTTCTCTGTTACACAGTCTCTGTTTTCTAACTTGCTCTGTAACAGTTAGAAATAAGACTAAATTTGGCTTCAGTAAATCAGATGGCCACTGGTATACCCAGTGTTGTCTGGGTGGCATGTCACTGGTACTGGTCTCGTTGGCGATACCATATGCTGTTGTACTGTGCCAGAACCTGTAATCAAATGACAATTGAACTAAAATTGAATTAAACTATTTACACATGCTGTAAAAAAAAATAATAATTCTGCAATCAAATATGCTCAAAATTGATATCCCTGAGTGATATTGTCAGTATGAACTTAGTGACACTGATACTGGAAAAATATCAGCCAGTGTGGTATCACTTTATGAAGTTTAATAACAATAACATCCATTTTGAAGATTGAGACAGACATTATCATTAGTATTGGACTCGCAGTGTTATTAGTGATAATGTCTGTCTCAACCTTCAAAACTACCATTATTCTACGTGTACTGCCAAAGAGAAAAACACAAATAAAAAGATACAACAAACATCTAATTATAATTAGTTTGGTTTGACCAGACCAAAGATTGAGCCCCACAGTCTAACTCACTCACAGTCTTCTTCATATGAGATCAGGATGTGAATCTTTATACCACTGAGGTGGTTCTCTAATCTTTATACCACTGAGGTGGTTCTCTAATCTTTATACCACTGATGTGGTTCTCTAATCTTTATGCCACTGAGGTGGTTCTCTAATCTTTATACCACTGAGGTGGTTCTCTAATCTTTATACCACTGAGGTGGTTCTCTAATCTTTATACCACTGAGGTGGTTCTCTAATATTTATACCACTGAGATGGTTCTCTAATCTTTATACCACTGAGGTGGTTCTCTAATCTTTATACCACTGAGGTGGTTCTCTAATCTTTATACCACTGATGTGGTTCTCTAATCTTTATACCACTGATGTGGTTCTCTAATCTATATGCCACTGATGTGGTTCTCTAATCTTTATACCACTGAGGTGGTTCTCTAATCTTTATACCACTGATGTGGTTCTCTAATCTTTATACCACTGATGTGGTTCTCTAATCTTTATACCACTGATGTGGTTCTCTAATCTTTATGCCACTGAGGTGGTTCTCTAATCTTAATACCACTGAGGTGGTTCTCTAATCTTTATGCCA
>MJUT01037081.1:0-28151 GCA_002080005.1 Gigantidas platifrons
TCTATATTTCTATTCAGATTTGGTATAATATATATATCTGGTATAAGGGAATCTACCAACCATTGAACTTAATGAGTAACAGATCGTAGATGCAGCATATCTTTATCGGTATCGTTGCACAATCATCTAGGCTTCTATATATATATGTCGTGTACAACGTGTGATTTTGTACATGTTATAGCATGTACAAACTAATTGTACATGTTATAACTTGAACAATGCAAAAATACAAGTTATAACATGTACAAAAGTAGGTTGTAGATGTAATAGCATGTACAAAATATTGTTTAAATATGGCTTTAACTTGTACAATATGAAAATAATCTTAAATCTGAAGTAATGAAGAGCAATAATCAAAACGAAAAGAAACATAATATACAGCATGCATAAATTACTACATTTTGTACTTTACCATTACAGAGTTGCACATAGCTTTCAACCTTCGACATTTAGACCTATCAGGCTTACAATTTCCTTTCGTATATTGACAATGCACAAAACCTTGCCCTCCACTCAACGGTATCCTACTCACTATCTCTATCACACTCATATCACTCACTGGGACTTCAGACACATCTAAAGTGGCATTTGCAACAAACGGAACCTGATTTCTACTCATATATTCTTTTATATGTCAAACTTTAGTACTAATCTTATAGCCATCATGTTCATTTACATTCATCACAACACCTTTTATGTTTCTCTCGTCGGCAGGGCCCTTATCAACAGACGGAATCGGAATGATAACATGGTCACCCTTGGAGAGAACTGTTAATTTTGTTTTTGTGTTCTTTGTCAAGGAACCAGCTTCCACCTGTTTGCTAGATAGGGCCCTCTTTCGTGCACGTCTGATGTCAATATCTACAATTTCAGACAAACTCTCGCTAGAATCAACAAGAGTAATATCACTCCCGGCAAAAGCCCTCTGACGAGGATTTATGCAAGAAGGTGTCATGGCGATACCAGCTTCATTAACAGAGCTTAATTCAATGACCATGGTTTCTGTTTCTAATTCTATGGTGGGTTCATTGTTGTCTGTTGAATTATGTGAAGTCACCTGACCATCAGTGTCAGTGTTTGTGTCAGTAATATTATCCGTCTCGGACATTGTAGCGTCAGTTTCAGTCTCAGTGTCAGTATTATGTTCTGTCTCGGAAATAGCGGTGTCAGTGTCAGTATTGTCAGTGGATACATAATTTGCTTCAAATATTGCCTGAAAGTCTTCTTCTGTTTGAATATCTGGGAACTGACGATGATTGCAATCCTACTTTTAGATCAGAACCAAATAGTGCTTTATATGGAGATTTCCCTATCACACGATGGCATGATAGATTTTTCTGAAATTAGATTGGAATTATTCTCACTGAGCCATGTTGCAAGCATTTCTTTTACATCAGCATTCGCCCTTTCCACGGAAACCTGGCTCTGTGTGTGACGTGGTCCACCATGAACATTTTTTAGATCAGGCCATAATGACCTTAGCTCAGTAATTGTGTTGGCTGTAAATTCGCGCCCGTTGCCACTTTGTATAATCATTTGGAGCTCTTAATATGAGAAAACATATCTAAAAGATTGTACGCTACCTCTGCAGCTGTTTTTGATTTCAATGGACGCAAAATACTGAAATTGGTAAAGAGGTCTTGGTAATGTAACACCCACTTATAACCACTGTCTGGAACTGATTGATAATCAATTAAGTCAACTTGTCCTCTTGAACTAAAATGAGATGATCTGACTGGTTTGATGACTAGTTTTGAAAGCTCAGAACGTTTTTTCGTTAGTGCACAGTGTTCACAAAGTTTCCGAAATTGTTTTATAGGTAATTTGTTACAGTTACAGTTTCCTTTGATCTTTACTATACCCGATAAATTTAGTAACAACGTTCAGTTGACCACAGACTCGTGATACTAGAAATTATCAGCTGTTGGTCATTTGGCATGCGCCGTCTAACGTGACGTCACTAAACCTTTCATTAAAAAAAAAGGTCAAAACACAAAAAAAACATCACAAAGCTTTGTTAAAATTGTGAAATGACTGATAAAAACATAATTAGTATTAAAAAAAAATGTCAAAACACAACAAAAAAAAAGAGGGTGGAAATGGTAAATTGTTAGGCAAATACACCGGAGGCACCAACATTGCTGCAAATTCGTGAAATTTGCTGTAAATTCACCTGTTATGGACCAATCAAAACAAAGTATTTGTATATAAGATGTAATGGACATTAACATATGTGTTATGTTGTTTATATCAGTTTTATGTTTATGTTTATGTTTATGTTTTTGTAATACTTTATTACATATTATATAGGGTGTATAAATCTAGTAATTCTAGGTCTTGACCAAAAATAAATATCGTACGATATTGATGACTTCCAGTTAATTGACTTATTTTTGCTATAAAATGCCAATGTCGGAAAAATTCTAAATTAAATATTAATATCGTATATAAAGGCAATAACGATACCACTAACACACAAATACATGACCGCACACTTTCCTGGCTTGGTCCAGTCACTTCAATAAAAAGTAACGGGGTAAAACCTGTTAATAACGACTTTTGTATTATGCTGTGAGGTTATACATTGGGCATACTATTATTGGTTACACAGTGTGTTAGTGACCTAATACGCTATATACGGGATCAGTCGAAGTCGAGCCCCATATGGAATTTACTGACCCCGTATACAACGTATTAGGTCACTAACACACTATGTAACGAATATATCTTACCGACTACCCTTTGGATTTGAGGTTCTGAGTTTTTCTTCCTTTTATGAGTCTATGCTCAAGAATTTATAAAATAATTGAAAAATACAAACTTTCGATATTTTATATCACAGAAAACTATCACATAATGTTCAGCAAGAACAATCAAAATTTTCACAAAAACAATCAACTGTTTTCAAAACGCTGGAAAAAATGTTTAAAGAACACAAGTAATTTCCCAAAATACATCAAGTCAACTATTACTTATTAATGGTAATTTACTAACCCTGTTTGAAAAACATACAAGAGGTTCAGACGCCCTTTATGAGTTATACAGGGCGTCCACGTGTTCACGCTAAACCAGTCATTTTCTTACATTTATGTAGGAGGTAAGATATACATTGATACACGGTCTGTGACGGTAAAACTATCATGTACACAGTGAATTCATTTTTAATACTTAAATAAATACAAATTTGATATCTGAATATCGTGTATTCTGCATAATTAAACTAAATCCTCTATGGTTTATATAATATAATATTTGTTACCCCCTTTAATGTCTTCTTGTAGCTATGTGTAAGTATATTGTAGTATGTAACACATTAGGCCCCATAAAACTTGTTAGACTCCGCCACTTTTTAGTTAAGTGCTTGTGTCAAGGTCGGAAAGTGAGCGGTCATGTATTAGCGTGTTTGAGGTATCGATGTCGCCGCTTTCTACGATTTTTTTATTATATTTTATAACTGTTTCGACAGTGTAATATTCTTATTTTTTTCATTCTATTAGCAAATATACAACTAAGTCAATTAATTAAATGTTTTATTTTACATTATTTTAATGTTTGAAATGGAAACAACATTATAGTACGAAATATGTCCACATGTTATTACAGACACTGATAAACTATCTTTTAGCATATTTGTTCTACACAATGTATTGGAGGTAAATTCACTTATTTTTTCTTGATAAAAGGATAATGTCTTTCACCGGGCATGAAAAATGTAATTTTAGAGTTCCGAACGTCATTGTCTTGTACAATCATACGTCCGACCCCCTCAGGAATGGCCGCCACTTCATAATGAATACATGTAACAACAAACGAGTAGTTTATAAATTGACTAAAACATTATCACTTCATGATTAGCAATGTCGTAGTGTCTGTGTAAAAGATGTCCACGGGTACGTTCTGTTAAATTACAATCTCGTTCCTCATTTCTCGTGCACGACTTGTCACCGAATTTGGGTTATTCATTTGTAACAACTAATAACACGAAGCATGGAGTTGTGGTATTTAACGCCACTTTCAACAGTTGTTCAGCTATATCGTAGTGGTCAGTTTTATTGGGAGAGGAGATCGGTAAAAAAAAACACCGCCCTGCCGCAAGTCACTGACAGGATTCTGGAATACAAGATAACACTTCGGTTACTAGTGGGGTTCGTGTTGCTCCATCTTTAGTTTTCTGTGCAATGTTTTGTAGATAGTCGTTTGTCCTTTTTGCCTTTTTTTATAGCCGTTATAATTAATCCACGAATACATTTGTGTTCATTTAGACTGATCCTTGATAATTAGGGTAATAACAAAATTACCGAACACAGAGCAATCTTCCAAAGGGAAACTCAAAACTCATGAATCAATAAACAGACAAAATCAGTCAACAACCGGGAAAATGGGAAACCGCAATGGCCCTGACTTGGTACAGGCATTTCTAAAGAAATAGTGGATTAAAAAAGATTTTACGGCGCCAGCCTCTCGCTGTAATTTATGCATTTGTCTGTATTTGACAAACATGTCCTATTTTCTATTAAAGTACTTAAATCACACTTCAGTGAGGGAAAAACAATTCAAAGTTGTTCGACTGTCTTTCCATACGCTCTGAAAACTCCCCACATGTCTCTTTACTGCATCCTTACCTGCTCGTACCTGCAGGTCTATAATTACTATGGTCCGACGAGTCGCTAAAATTCGACCTCAAATAACTACATGAACGATGACCGACATCAGGATCGCCAAAGGTCTCTCCTTCCTCCATGAATAGAGCCTTGACATTTGGACGTCTAGATCTAATCCAGAGACTCATCCAAAGTGCTGGTGGTAACATGTTTATTACACCTTCCTACACCAACAGCAACGAACAACTGAACCTATGTCAATATCAGGAACGTCATTAACCCTGATTCTCAAATCCACAATAGGGTCATCTCATTGCTGTGACACTAAGGGAACAGTCGATCTCCTCCGTATATCACTACACTGGGCACTAGATATATCAAGAAGTGGGTATAGGGAGCCGTATGACTATCTCCGACAACATGATCATTAACAAGAACATCAACAAACCCGGTATCCATATCCACATAGGGTCAATTGATAGCTGGGACACTAAAGAATTAATCAATCCAGTATCATCTGGGGATAGGGAGCTCTCGTTATTTTGAGCCATCGGACTACTGATAGAGGGGGAACTAGCAACAGGACGGGTAGAAGTAGATGTAACTCTAATTAAAGTGGACTGGATCTAACTGGCCAAGTGATGGAGGTACACATGACTTTCAATGAAGTGATGACGAGTCTAGAGTCTCCACTTCTCGTGGTGGTGGTGAAAGATACCATCGAAGAAGAGATAACGGGAAAGAAGTTGGACGTTTCGGTGCACACTAATTCCCTAAATGGGAGTAGATAGTGACGAAACCACTGACGCACAATATAGTCCTGCTCTGACAAAATCCCCATACACTACGACCATGATACAATCTACTCTATCAACAGTATCTGGGGATAAACAACCTGGGTATTGATTGATTGATATGTGTTTTGCAGTATTTCAGTTATATCGTGGCGTGAACAAATTTTATTTCTTAACTTAGATACATATAAGATCCTTAGAAATAAAACACTTGTCTATAAAACAATCTGATTATATGTACACATAAAAGAAACATTAAACAGATAAAGCCATATATTAAGAACGCATGGTGTCTAACTACAGTTTTGTATAGAAATTAATTTCTTTAAAATTTCAAAATTGCATCGCCTGCGACATTTGTAAATAAATCAAATACTTTGTTGACATTGTAGAATGTCTGACGAACGTCAGCATCATTTACGCAGTCGATTAAAACAGGTTTTAATGAATAATTGGAATTACACGGACACGTTCCTCATTATTCATCATACAATGCTTAAAGTCAGTATATGGAATAGAACAATTGGATATATGATCATACAAAGCGTCTTGGGCCTCTTTGCTTACCGAGTCGTCTAACCATGTTTCACTGACTGAATTTACTGCCGCTCTGGATTTTAAAGCATATATCTTTACTCAGATTTATTTTTGATATCCCGGAAAGCCAATCTGTATAATTCTGCAATATGTAGCGATATAAATTTTTCGCACAAGGTGTGCTTAACTGTAGATTATCCTGGATGAGGGTGTACATCCCAGCACATTAACATAACAAGACTTTTAGAGTGGACTTGGAAGCTATTGTAAAGTCAGATGCTTACAATTGGTACGTTCACAGATGGGAACGAATGGCCAAAACGTTCTTTTTTTCTTTTTTTGTTGGAGGTGACCTTGGTTAGACATCTAAATATTTTTACATTGCATTTTGAAATTGATCCAGCTGTGTGGGGTTATATTTTTGTTTTTATTGTTCAATATATCAGCCTGTCCCTCCTATGTTTGAAGAACCTTACGTTCGTGTCATGTGGTATATCTGTCTGGTTTAGTATTGAGGGTAAGAGTTAGAGTTATGGTGTTTAGCTTCACTTTCAACAATATTTCAGTAATATCGTGGTGGACAGTTTGTAGTGGTGAGGAAACCGGAGTACACG
The DNA here is from genome assembly GCA_002080005.1 of Gigantidas platifrons. Classification (NCBI taxonomy): domain Eukaryota; kingdom Metazoa; phylum Mollusca; class Bivalvia; order Mytilida; family Modiolidae; genus Gigantidas; species Gigantidas platifrons. The sequence continues at coordinate 6,547 of MJUT01037081.1, forward strand.
AAGAAAACCACTGACCTGCCGCAAGTTACGGTCAAACTTTATCACATGATGCTGTCTCGAGTATCCCTCACGATAGCGGGATTCGAACTTACAACGTTAGTATTGATAGGCACTGATTGCATAGGTAGTGTTTACTCCGACTACCGTACGACCACGACGGTCCTCTTGTTACAATAATATAGATAGACATAAATTATGTGACTAATAAAACTTTAAATTTGAAAAAAATGAAAATTAAAAGCTTGTGTTCTGCTTCATGAGTATACAATGCTTAATTGTTTTTTTCTCACGGTGCATGACTCGTCATAACATTGCCAAGCAATGATGTGCATTCCAGTTGTCATAGTACAATAATGGACCCCATGTTTACTGAAGCTAAACAATAACTTTAAACCTCCATTGTGTATGTTTATATGTTAACGATATTACAGAATGGGTGAAATATTGATTTAATTATCAAATTACAAAAATTAAATGCAGTTAAAAATGCAGTTTAAAAGGTTTTTAAAGAATTTACAAAACTAAAATCGTTATTCATACAATCTAAACCAGTTGTGTTTTATGTCCATGTATCACTCGTTGTTTGTCCTTGTGTATTTTATTTGTATTGTATTGTCTGTTCTTCTTCGATATACGGATTATGATTACCACTTTGCTATCTTCAAATTCTGCTGGTAATGCATACATTAGAAGCAGCATTAAATATATTTCCTGATTTATATTTTGGACAAGTCTAGCAAGAAAATTTTTAAGAGGTGAATTGGGTCTATCTCTGAATTTGTATCAACATGAACAACAAAAATTAGCACACTGAGTATATAGTGTGATGTAGAATGTATATCGTCGGTAGTCCACGACTGAGGACATTCATGTAACTTATATTCATCAACCGTTGATCATTTGATGGAACTTTCGTCGTACTCGTGAATAGTTCACCTCAAACCGATTGATCCCGTGACGTTTGGATCAAGGAAGTTGTATGGAATTTATACCGTATTTGTATAATAAACAAAGCACATTGTATTATATTATTTTGTTTTGGGACGTACCGACCAACTTTGATATTTGAGTAACGCATTGAGCGAATATAATTAATTCAATTGACCCGACGATGTTGAGTGAAGAGTATCCAAACATGATCATCGTGGGCTTCCGGTGACTTTAATATGTGAAAACATGACTACGATAAACAAAAATCAGAAATGTAAACAATATTAGAAAAATCCACAACATAGAGTTAAATTTAGAGAAGAAACACACCCTCAATATTTTAGACCAACTTAATATGAAATAGTGACAATTGGATCTATTTATTGTCGGGTTGTTTCAATCCATTATAGTCTGTAACGTAGGCCGTATATTTACCTAGTCATCCGTATATGTAGATCGTGTTGATATGATATTCACTTTGAATTTAGGAGCATTTAAATATATCACTTTTTTGTTGTATGTATGGAACTTAGATATAAAGTAGGTCAGGTTATAGTATGTATAGTATATATACCTTAGGTATTTCTGACGTATACAGACTTGAACAGGTTGTACGCCTTACTACAATGAAGTGTAACTAGACTAAAAGGAAATTGCTTAGGTGAGACTATTTCTTTTTATGATTCAATTATTATGTTTTACATTTACATATAAATTTTAGTCCCCTTAGTACGATGTGTTGAACAATGAGATCGGATAAATTCACTTTTTATTTTCAGAAAGGCATATATACACCATTGAGGCTTATTTAATATTTAATTTTAGAATAGAATAGTTCATTTAGTCGTTGTATTGTTATATGTTTTATTAATTTAGCCAAGTTATGAATAGTATTCTCCCCTTTTGTAATAAAGTTGTTGATTACAAAAATAATAAATGTTATGTAGGTGTTGATGGAGCTCAATCTTTAATTTTCAGTGTCGAGTTTTGTAGATCATTATGCGTCCTTTTGTTGATATTAACTCACGAAAGGCCATGTAAGCTTTTGCCATCACTTTGCTTCCATCGTCTGTGCTCTGTCGTCTGTTAGCTTTAAACATTTTAATCTTCTTTGAATTTGCTTAGCCAAATGATCCGCAACTTTGTATGAACCATCTATGGCATGTCTCCTATAGAGATTCCCCATTTCGTCCCACGGACAGTTTTTATTGGTGTCGATAAGAATCAATGGAGGGGACTATCATGCATACCAGTACAATGCCTACAATAAAACAAAATCAGAAATGTAAAACAATATTAGAAATATCGACAATGTAGAGTTACATTAAGAAAAGAAACACACCGTCAAATTTTTAGACCAGCTTAATATGAAAACGTGACAGCGAGATCTATTTATTGTCGGGTTGTTTCAATCCATTTTAGTCTGTCACGTAAGCCTTAATGTTACTTAGCCATCCGTATATGTAGATCTTGTTGATATAATATACACTTTGAATTTAGGAGCATTTAAATACATTATTCTTTTTTTGTTGTTGTTTGTATGCAACTTGAATATAAAGTAGCAATGAGGGCAGGTTATATTATCGATCGTATATATACCTTAGGTACTTGTGACAAACACATACTTGAGCAGGTTGAATATTTCTTTTCATGGAGAATGATATGATTCAAATATTATGTTTTACATTTACACAGAGATGCAAGTCCCTTTAGTACGTTGCGTTGAATAATCAGATCGGATAAATTCACTTTTTATCTGCACCATTGAGGCTTATTTGATATTTAATTTTAGATTGAAATAATTTATTTGGTCGTTATATTGTTTTATTGTTATATGTTTTATTAATATAGCAAAGTTATGAATATTATACTCCCCTTTTGTAATAAAGCTGTTGATTACAAAAAATAGAAGTTATGAAGGTAGATGTTCATGGAGCTTATTTTTAATTTTCAGTGTAGTGGTTTGTAGATCATTATGTGTCCTTTTGTCGATATTAAATCACCTGGCCACGAAAGGACATGTAAGCTTTTGTCAACACTTGGCTTCCATCGTCTGTCACCTGTTAGTTAAACATTTTAATCTTCTCTGATTTTGCTTAGCCAAATGATCCACAACTTGTTAGGAAGCATCTATGGAATGTCTTCTATACAGATTCACCATTTCGTCCCAAGAACTGTGTATAGTGGTGCTGGCACTAAATATTTAAAAGCACGTTTCACCCTTGTTAAATTCCTTACTAATCGTGTCGCCAATAATCAAAATTATTGCGGCTATATCGTGGCGGTCAGTTGCATTGTTGGAGAAAGCCGGAGAAAACCACCAACCTGTCCCAAGTCACTGCCAAACTTTATTACATAATGTTGTTTCGTCTACACCTCGCTTGATTGTGATTCGAACTCACAACGTTAGTGTTGATAGGCACTGATTACATAGGTAGTGTTTAATATGACTACCATACGACCACGACGGTCCTCTTGTTACAATAAGATCGACAGACATAAATTATGTGACTAATAAAAATGTCATATTGTGTTCTGCTTCTTGGGTATACAATACAAATTTATTTGTCTCACGGTGCATGACTCGTCATAACTTTGCTAAACAATAATGTGCATTCAATTTCACATAGTACAATAATGGACGCCCCAGGCTTAATGAAGCTAAACGAAAACTTTAAACCTCCATTATGTATGTTTATGTGTTAAAGATATTATGCAATGGATGAAAGATTGATTTAGTTATCAGATTACAAAGATTAAATGCAGATAAAAAAGCACAACTTTAAAAGAATTAACAAAATGAAGATCGCTATTCATACAATCTAATCCAGTTGTGTTTTATGTCCGTGCATCACTCGTTGTTTGTCCTTGTGTACTTTATTTTGTGGCTATGGTATTGTCTGTTCTTCTTCGCTATACGGATTATGATTACCCCTTTGCTGTCTTCAAACTCATCTGATAATGCCAACTTTAGAAGCAGCATTAAATAGTTTTACTAATTTACATGTTGGACAAGCTTTGCAAGACATATTTTAAAGCGTGAACTGGGTCTATCTCTGAATTTGTATCAACAAAAAATAGCACACTGAGTGAATAGTGTGAAGTAGAATGTTGACAAACCCAAAACTGCATATCGTCGGTAACCCACGAGTGAGCACACTCCTATTAGTTGAGTGACTTTTCGCACATTTGTAAGATTTCAATGCACAGATCTAACACACGGCTACATTTCATATCATTACGAAAGCTTGTATTTGGGGCTATGTGAATTGACTGTTCGTAAAAGTTGGAAATGGTGACATTTTTGCTAAATCGATGTTAAACACCAAGGGAGGTAATACGACAAAAAATCTTTTTCACAAAAAATCCGTTTTATTTCACAAGTATGAATAAAAATGTGACAAAAAGTATATAAAATAAAACCCGTGATAGTTCTAGATAAAAACATCAGGTAATAGTAATTTAGACTATTGAGACTTCTTTTAATAATATCATATTTCGAGAAAACGTGACAAAATCACAGAAAATATTCCTGAAAATGCGAAACCTATCTCAAATGGTAAAATCAATAATAAACAGATGCACTGATGTATTTGGATGTTTTCTATAATAAAAAAAGTAACAATTTGACAATCAAATGTGAATTTGTGTGAACTTTTAAGAAAAGGGGGAGAATGAATAATCACGGATAATGCATGATTGTCCGTTTTAAACTGATGCGTACTTGTTCTTCTGTTAGTTTGACATACAATGCATTATCAACAAGGATGCCAGCCACGTCAAGGCCGAAGACGGTATAGAAAAACTGTGACCATTTCCAACTTGTAAGAACAGTCAATTCGTATAGGCCTTAATACAAGCTTTCGAACAAAACCAAATTTAGCTGTGGGTGCATTACAATCCATAACTAGAATTTTTTTTCTTCAAAAAGTCACTCTACTATATACCCTCTACTCATCACCCGTTGGTCATTCGATGGTAATTTCGTCGTACTCGTGAATAGTTCACCTCAAATCTGATTGGTCCCGTGACGTTTGGATCAAGGGATCCGAGTTGCATGGAATTTATACCTTATTTGTATAATGAACACAATCTTTGTATTATATCATTTTGTTTTTTTGCTACGTACCGACCAACGTGAGATTTGAGTAACGCATCGAGCGAATATAATTAATTCAATTGACCCAACGATGATGAGTGAAGAGCATTCCATCATGATCATTGGGATGATTTTAATATGTAAAATAATGACTACGATAAAAAAAATCAGAAATGTAAACAATATTAAAAACATAGACAATGTAGAGTTAAATTAAGAGAAAAACACATCTTCAAGATTCTAGATCAACTTAATATAAGAACGTGACAGTTGGATCTATTTATTGTCGGGTTGTTTCAATCCATTATAGTCTGTCACGTAAGCCTTATATCTAGCTTGCCATCCGTATATGTAGATCTTGTTGATATGACATACATTTTGAATTTAGGAGCATTTAAATATACTATTTTTTTTGTTGTTTGTATGCAACCTTAATATCAATCCAGTATTGTTGTAAATGCTGTTTTAGTGACAACGGGAACCTTTGAACCGTAATGAAAGCGAGACGTTGGCACCGTAAAATCTGATTCAATCCACCATTCTTTAGAAATGCCTGTACCAAGTCAGGACCATTGCGGTTTTCCAGTTTCCCGGTTGTTGACTGACTTTGTTTGTTTAATGATTTATGTTTTGAGTTTTGAATTTCCCTTTGTAAGATTGCTCTGTGCTCGGTAATTTTGTTATTACCCTTATCAAATAACAAAGAGGTCAGGTTATATTATCAATCGTACCTTAGGTACGTGTGACGAACACAGACTTGAGCAGGTTGCACGCCTTGCCAAAATGAAGTTTAACTAGACTAAAAGGAAATTTTTGTGGTGAGAATATTTCTGTTTATGTAGAATTCAATGATTCAATTAATATGTTTTACATTTACATATAGATTTAAGTCCCCTTAGTACGACGTATTGGACAATCAGATCGGATAAATTCACTTTTTTATTTTCAGAAAAGCATATAATATGCATCATTCAATATGCTTATTTAATATTTGATTTTCAATTAAAATAATTAATTTGGTCATTATGCTGTTATATGTTTTATTAATTTAGCCAAGTTATGAATATTATACTTTTGTAATAAAGCTGTCGATTACAAACATACAGAAGTTCTGTATGTGTTCATGGAGCCCAATCTTTAATTTTTAGTGTAGTGTTTTGCAGATCATTATGTGTCCTTTTGTCGAAATTAGCTCCTCTGTCGTCTGTTAGCTTTAAACATTATAATCTTCTGTGAAATCGAGTTACGAGGGGAAACAAATTCGTCACATAAGACCACATTAAAGAATCAATAAAAAAAAGATTTGATGACCTGTGATTATCACGAAGAACGTAAAATAATTTCGAATGAAAACGATTCACGGGCAGTATTCTCGACGTGATTCACGGTTAAGATTTATGGGGTTATGGTGTTTAAAAAACATGGCAGTTATGGCATGGCGGTCAGCTTTATTGGTGGGGGACACTGGGGAAGACCACCGACCTGTCCCAAGTCACTGACAAACATTATCACAGAATGTTGTATCGAGTACACCTCGTATGATCGTGATTCGATCTCACAACGTTAGTGGTGATAAAAAACTTATTGCATAGGTAGATATAAACCCAACTTCTTACATCCACGACGAAAGAATCACATAAGTTTTCTATGTTTCAAAATGCAGTCATAGGAAAAGCAACCATTACTATTAATATGGGTAGAGATGCCTTTGGTTTACAATAGTGTTCTGATAATGTATCTGCTGAAATCACAATTAGCTTTCAAATAAAGTCCTTGACTTTTACTTATTAATATTTATTTTGTATTTTCCATTTGTTGGAAGTATATGACTGCCTCGCAGGCTGATATGCAGGTATCGGATTGATATGAAAACTATCATGTATTCTGACATGACTTCCTTCTTTCGCTTTGTTAACAAACGAGCGAGTTATCCATCTGGCATAATCTCATCACCACATGCGCCGGTGAATATGACCGACTTTTCCATTGACAGCATAAATTGTAACCTGTATAATGTCGATAGAGGACGCAGTACTATTCGAGTTACATAAATTGTGTGCGACATTTTCCGCAATCTCAAATATAAATTACCGTCTTCCAATCAAAGTATACCACCGTATTTGTACTCTTAGACATATTAGAATCGAAATAAATCGTGAAAGCCAGAATAAGTTTTGACCTTTGTGTTTGAACATGGATTGGCGAATATTAGTATTCTGGCTCAGGATAAAGTACTAATATCCGCCAATCCATGTTCAAATTCCCAACACATTCTCGTTTTTTATGATGTTTTTCTTAATTAATCTCTATATAAATAATCATATAATATATTCATACCCCCCGCAACGAAGTTGTAGGGGGTTATACTGGTTTCACCATGTCCGTTCGTCTGTGCGTCCGTCCGTCTGTAGACAAATCCTATGTCGTAATATAACTTGAGTTATGTTTCTTCGAATCTTTTTCGAATTATATTAGCTGTTTACTGGTAACGAGAGGAGGGTTCCCTTCATTTTTGACGATTTTTAATTTTGCCGTTCCAGAGTTATTGGACTTGATATGACGGAAAATATTATGTTTACCATATGTTGTATCATAACTTGAGTAGTGTTTTCCCGAATCTTTTGAAATTTTATCAGCAGCTTATCGATGAAGAGAGGAGGCTCCCTTTCATTTTTGATGATTTTCACTTTTGCCGTTCCAGAGTTATTGGAGTTGATATGACGGAAAGTAGGGTATTTTACCCTTTATGTCATACAACAACTTGATTAGCTATACTCAAGGTAACGGGTTAGAATTTGCCATAGAATAACTTAATACATAATGAAATATGGTGAAACTTGACTTGGACAGATGTGGGGATTATTATAACTTGAGTAGTGTTTCTCAGAATATTTTGAAATGTGAGCAGTAGTTTACTCATGAAGAGAGAAGAGTCTCTTTCATTTTGATGATATTCACTTTTATTGTACCAGAGTTAAGGACCTTATATTTTATACAATGTCGTAGTAAAATTTTAGTAATGTGTGATAGAATCTGGTGAAACTTGACTAAATAATCATTGACTGGGTAGTAGAGGAGGGTCCCTTTCACTTTTGGTCTGAACAATCAGTAATGTTTATGGAAATAGATCGAGCAGATGTGGGGAGCGGGGATATATCTTAGTGAGCTGTGATCACAGTATACTGTAATACTAGTTCGTAATAAATTTATTTATTTATGCATAACAACATTGGTCAATAACTATTTAGTAGTTACATTTTTTATTTGTAGACTGACGAAGCAAAATGCAGTTTCTTATAACTGCAATAGTTGTTGTGAATTTACTTGTCGGTGTGGTATCATCATGTCCTAGTGTCTGTAGTTGTAATGAATATTCATATGGACTTGCGGTTTATTGCTACAATAAAGGACTGGATAGTATTCCAACAGATTTACCGAATAACATTTATAACTTGTAAGTCTGTAATTACAAAAATATTAGGGTATATTAGTTATATTTATTATATAATTCTTCAATAAGGGCAATGTATATACTTTCCGGGGGAAACAGAAGGGGCTCAGATGACTGCAGCTGTGTTATATTATGACAGAAAACGGCCAAACCTCCCATGTCGATAAAAAATATGTCAATATGTTCATTTATATCCATCCAGTGAACCAACTAACTTAGTTAATAAAAAAACGATAAAATACATTTTTGTCCAGAATATAAACCACAATGTATCATTGTATTATAATATTTATATTTCATAGAAAAGACGTAACATTCGAATAAACAAAAACATAAATTTAGCTTGATATGCAATGTTGATTGAACTTGTTCCAAACTTGCATTTAATAGGAATTTAAATTAACAGTAGTATATAATGCACATATTAGGCATATTATGGTATCACATAATATTTGTGTTTCTGATTCTGTATGGCATTTTGCTAGATTTGTAGGACACACACATAGTTCATAAAATAGACACACCCGTTGCTTCTCAAAGAAGAACTGAGAACAAAGGTATAAGTATTTTGTAATTGGTAGAAACAAATCTTGCTCTGTCGAAAGCCATTCAAAATGGTGATGCAGACTTAATATAATAATAATAATAAAATACACTTATATAGCGCCCTATCTAAAAATACTCTAAAGCGCTTTACACTATACTAAAATTAACACAAGTATTAAAAAGTAATACAAATATACAAAGCAATCAATAAGAAATAACCCTAATTATTACACAATAAAATGATAAAAGCAAGTTAACTCAACGAAAGACCATATGTACACAGAATCACACATTAAAAGCTTTACGAAAGAGGTGCGTTTTCAAATCTTTTTTTAAAACACTCAAGTTTATGACCATTTCTAAGCTGAGATGGCAGACTGTTCCATAGCGTCGCTTTCGCTTTGTCGAACCTTCGTTCTCCATATGTTTTTGTCCTGGTTGAAGGCACAGTTACCAGGCACGCTGTTTCCGATCGCAGAGATCTCGCTGGGGTGTATGGTGTAACAAGTTCTGACAAATATCCAGGAGCAAGTTCGTGAAGACACTTGAACACATACAAAAGAATCATGTACTGAATACGGTATTCAACTGGAAGCCAGTGTAGTTGGATCAGAACAGGCGTTATGTGTTCGTATTTTTTAGTCCGTGTTATAAGCCTGGCCGCAGTGTTCTGTACACGCTGGAGTTTGTTCGTGTATTGTTTGTTCACGCCATATAGTAGGGCATTGCCATAATCTAATCTCGATGTTACTAGAGAGTTCACCAGGATCTTGCATGCGTCCTCGGAAATAAACGGACGAATGCTACCCATCCGACGTATGTGCATATAGCATGATCTTGAAACGGAAGTGCATTGTTTTTCCATGATAAGGGATTTGTCAAGGTACATCCCAAGATTTTTCACAAATTCTGCATCATATATGATGTTTCCTCCGAACGAAATGTTAGAATCATGATTTTCTGATTTATTCCGTTTTGGGACGAATACCATTAGCTCTGTTTTATCCTGGTTGAGCTTTAATAAGTTTGAACTCATCCATTTGCGGATATCAGTGAGACATGCCATTAACCGTGCCGAAATATCATCCCAGTTGTCGCGCGGTTCAACCACAATATAAATCTGACTGTCATCAGCATAACAATGATAATCCATATCGTGAAGATCGCATATTCGACCAATGGGTTTACTGAACAGACAATAGAGTCGAGGTCCTAAAACCGAACCTTGCGGAACCCCGATCTTAATTTCCTGGGATTCGGATAATTCGGAGCCGACAGCTACACACTGACGTCTATCACACAGATACGATTTGATCCAAGCTAAAGCCGATCCAGTTATACCATAATTATGTTTTAATCTTTGAAATAGTATCTGATGGTCGATCACATCAAAGGCGCTGGAAAGATCCAACATTACAAGAATACAGCAACAGTTCTTATCAAGTGCTGTTACTACGTCGTGGTGGACTTTCAATAACGCTGTCTCTGTCGAATGACAAGACCGGTATGCAGACTTCCTTCATTGGCTTCTCAGGAATAAAGATAAAACATTTGCCCGTATCTGAAATTCCAGCTTCCGCTATAACGATGACTTTCTGTCATTGAACAATTCTCGAATCGGTGATAAACTATATCGCATCTATTCACATTAGCTTGCTCTTGAGGATATTACTGAAACTCAAAAGTCTGCTTTTGACCCGGACATTCACCTAAATATCGACAAAGGAGGAAGATTAAAAACAAACATCTACGACAAATACGATGACTTCACTTTTCCAATATCACAGTGATTTTCTAGATATATCTCAGCTGCTTACGCAAAAGCTACTCAAGCAAGGCTACGTTGCTCATAGTTTGAAGTTATAGCTTCAAAAATAAGGTCGTTATCACAATCCATATCTCAAATGACAATAAATCTTTTTACGTAGATGTTTTCTTTCCTCTATGAGTACACATCCTTTTACCGGACTGGACCGTATATATGAGTAACACGACGGATGTCTTATAAGAAGTAGAAAATGTTAACCCGTCGTGAACTCTGCATTGTGATGATCGAATAAAAATGATGTTCGGTTCGTCTTTACCTCCAGCTGTTATTGTCTTATTTACGTTATCTGTTTTTTGTTTGCACGTAGTGGTGTACAACACATATTGTGTTTTTTTTTTTTGGTTTGTTTTTCTTCGTCTTGTGTACGCTATATTGCCAGTGAGTATCGTTCCGTATGATTTGAATAAATGTATGACTAAATAATGTTTAAAATAAAGGAAAAGTAGTATAGATTAAACACCAATCAATCAATATAAAGATCATAAAGATCACTTTCAACAATCTACTAAACCTAGAATATATGTGAGTATCATCTAGTATGGTTTGTAGAAATGCATAGCCACATTATGTCAATGCATGTTATTGTTAATGTTTTATAAAAACTTGAGTAATAAACTTATTGAATATCATATTAAAAGTCTATAAGAACATGTAGCAGTGTTAGATGGCCTTTGGTTTGTACATAGTATTAAATATCACAATTTCCTGAATCACTGCCAATACTTTCTGGATTTGACTATATATATGCAAGACCGAAGGTGTCTTATGAGAAACTGCTTATATTCGCGATCCCCTGAGTGCAGGAGAGGGCTATTTATGTGATCTGAGCTCTTTCAACACTCAACAATTCCCTGTGTATTTAAGAAATATTAGAAAGCCAATATTTTAATAAAAATATAAACTGAATATATGTGTTATCTGTTTATAGACAGCTAGGTCATAATAACATAACAGTGATCCAGGACAGCACTTTCAGCAATCTACCAAACTTAAAATATCTGTAAGTATCATTTAATATTATTTGTACAAATGTATAGCTCAATCATAAGAATATATGTCCTAAGTAATTCTATGGGATAATGAAAAATATATATTTGTAAGTAAACATTAGGTGCAAGCAAGAATGGGCAATCCAGAGACAAAGGAAGCATAGGGTTATGACATAGTACAAAGACAAGCAAATAAAAAAAAACACGGAACACTGAAAGAAGAGCATGGACACCATAGAAAAACGGGATTAATTCAGGGGCTAGCATCATCAAAATGCCTATGATTTTGATTAACAAAATATTTGTTATAATTGGTGAACGTGTTTGCTAAAATATATTACTAGAGGCAAATACTGTTAAAGCAGATATTAGGCAGGTGGCTCTCAACCAAAACGAAATATAACAACCATGGTCCTTGAATTTGGTTTTCAACTGTATATACTGTTTCACTAAATATTTAATTGCGTAGAGAATATTTTGATCCCATATTTGTCCCTGAACTTGAACTAAAAGATTCCACAATTACAACTAGCTCTGCTTCATACCATGAACTACATCCAGAAAAATTGACAGTGATGGTCGTTTGAGAACGAAACTATTTGACTAAAGAGATGGTCCCCCACGATTTGTCTTCGGAATTTCCTTAAACCTATTTGGTCTCATATTTTCATAGTATTTAGTATGTATTTTATATGTTGTAGTTATTTGTATTCCAATAAGATTACATCAATCCAACCAAGCACATTCAACGACTTGCCTAACCTTTATGAGCTGTAAGTATCAAGTTCCCTACTTCATTCCATGGTATCATTTAATCATAAGAATATATGTCCTAAGTAATTATATGGGATAATGTTAAATATATATTTGTAAGTAAACATTAGGGGCAAGCAAGAATGGACAATCCAGATATAAAGGTAGCATTGGGTTATGACATAGTACAAAGACAAGCAAATAAAAAAAAACACGGAAAACTGAAAGAAGAGCATGGACACCATAGAAAAACGGAATTAACTCATATGCTGGCAAATGTTGGACATAACGGGGGATATACAAGTACTTTTCTAGATATTTTTGTCTCATATTTGTTTTTAAACATTCAATCAATTACGAAATTAACAAAATCAAAAACCCAAGAAAGGCCAACTTGGATACAAATATATTGTTTTAGGGAGAGACATGATTTATTTATTAAATAAAAACACACTCTGAATCTAACAAATATTTCTCTAGCATCATCAAAATGCCTATGATTTTGATTAACCAAATATTTGTTATAATTGGTGCACGTGTTTGCCCAAATATATTACCAGGGGTATATACTGTTTAAGCAAATTGTGTGCAGATTGCTCTCAACCAAAACGAAATGTAACTAGCACGGTCCTTGAATTTGGTTTTCAACTGTATATACTGTTTCACTAAATATTTCATGGCTTAGAGAATATTTTGATCCCATATTTGTCCCTGAACTTGAACTAAAAGATTTCATAGTTACAACTAGCTCTGCTTCTTACCTTGAACTATATCCAGAATAATTGACAGTGAGGGTTGTCTCAGAACGAAACTATTTGACTAAAGAGATGGTTTCCCAAGTTTGTCTTCGAACTTTCCTTATACTTATTTTGTCTCATATTTTCATAGTATTTAGTACGTATTTTATATGTTGTAGTTATTTGTATTCCAATAAGATTACATCAATCCAATCAAGCGCATTCAACGACTTGCCTAACCTTTATTATCTGTAAGTATCAAGTTCCCAACTTCATCCCATGGTGTAGCTTACAACACATTAATATGTTTGTTCAATGATTTGTTTATATATATTCAGCGATTTTAGGTGAAAGGTGATAATGAATAGAAATGTTAAACTGTGGCCAACAATTTCTTCAATATCAACAAAACGAGCAATCAAAGAAAAAGGCACAGCATATAAGCGTTTCTACAATAACCTTCAGTGGGTACACTCAAAGTCAAAAGATTGTAAATCAAAGAATTAAAATCCTTGGTAGTCAAACCTGGCTAAGGTCACCTATGCCAAGTCAGGGTAGTCAAACCTGGCTAAGGTCACCTTTGCCTGACCGAGGAGATCCTTACGTTTGATATGTAGGAAGAGTTTGAAGATACCAAAGAGGTGGTCAGAATCCATAAATCGAAAAAAGACAGACAAATGATTAAAATATTACAGAGAACGAACAACATAAATCGTCACCTAAATCAGCCCTTTCAGTAATTGGTGTATGCCAATATGAAAGGGTTCAAATATCAATGCATGTTATTGTTAAAGCTTTATAAACACTAAAGTAATTACCTCATTGAATATCATGTAAAAAGTATATAAGAACTGTGAGCTGTAGCAGTGTTAGATACGCTTTGGTTTTTACATAGTATTAAATATCACAATCATGTTGACCATTACGAAATACCCATGTCTCAAGAGACAGTGACTAGTCTCCTTTTTAGGTAGATGCTTTATTTCCTCTATAACTGCCAATACTTTTACCGGACTTGACTATATATGAGTAAAACTGAGGTTGTCTTATAAGAACCAGTAACTGCTTATCTTCTCGAGCACCTGAGTGCACTAGGGTGCTAGTTATGTGATTTGAGCTCTATCAACACTCACCCAGTTTATTATTAACCTTGTTAAAGAAATATTAGAAAGCCAATATTATAATAAAAACATCAACTAAATATAGTTGTTATCTATTTATAGAAGGTTAAATCACAATAACATAAGAGTGATCCAGGACAGCACTTTCAACCATCTATCAATCCTAAAATGTATTATTTGTACAAATGTATTGCTCAATTATAAGAATATATGTAATGTTATTCTATGGGATAACGTTAACTATATATAAGTAAACATTAGGGGTAAGCAATAATGGAGAATCCACATACAAAGGCAGCACTGTGTCATGTCATTGTACAAAGACAAGCAAATAAAACATAAAAACACGGAAAACTGAAAGATGAGCACGGACCCCATAGAAAAACCGGGATTAACTCAGGTGCGGGCAAATGTTGGACATAACGGGTGGATCACAAGTACTTGTCTATATGATTGTTGTCTCATATTTGTTCTTTAGACATTCAATCAATTACGAAAATAACAAATAAAAACCGCCAGAAAACTGTATATTTGAGGGTTTTATTAAAAAGATATGCCAACTTCGATACAAATATATTGTTTTAGGGAGAGACATGCCTTCCTAATTAAAGAAACACACACTCTGATTCTAACAAATATTTCTCTGACATCATCAAAATGCCTCAAAATTTGATTAACAACATATATGTTATAATTGGTGAATGTGTTTGCTACACTATATTACTATGGATACAAACTGTGCTTTTCTTAGTCTGTGGGAGCGGATTTTATTCAGCTGCTTCTCAATAAAAACGAAATGTAGCTAGCCCGGTCCTTTATTTTGGCGTTCAACTATATATACGGTTTCTTTTCACTAAATAATTCATGCCTTAGAGACTATTTTAATCCCATATTTGTCCCTAAACTTAAACAATACGATACCACAAATATAGCTAGTTCTGTTTCATACCGATAATTACATCCAGATAAATTAACAGTTAGGGTCGTTTCTGAACGAAACTATTTGATTAAAGAGATGAGTAAAATTTGTCTATTGTGGATATTCCATGTATTCCAACAGCATCTGCTTATTGACTATCAGTTGAACGAATGGGTTCCCTTTTCTGTAAAGTGTAGGTCTCCACTTGTATATTTGTAGGATCACCTTCATCAATTAGTTACCTGTCATGAATGAACACTGATGTGTTCGGGTAATATTGATCTTAGGTCGGTCTTTTTTTCTTCTCTCACGACGTGTCACCATGTGTGAATTTTAACCGTTGTTGAAATGAAGAGCATGGATGTCACAAGTTGAACAGGACATTAAAGCCACTTTTCCAATACCATTTGTTAGTGGTTTCCGTGTTGCTCAAGCTTTAGTTTTCTATACATTGTTGTTTGTTTTCTCCTTTTTTTCTTCTGTTGGCTGCCCTACCGTATGTGGCCTCAGGTTGCGCATATTTTGACCCCCAGACTTTCATTATACTTATTTGGTGTGATATTTACATAGTCTTAGTAGGTAGTTTATATTTTGTAGTTACTTGTATTACAATCAGATTACATCACTTCAATCAGACACATTCAACGGCTTGCCCAGGCTTTATTATCTGTAAAGATCAAGTTCCGTACTTCATTGCATGTTGTAACTTACAAAACATGATTATGTATGTTCAATATATTTTTTTTGTATTCAGCGATTATATAATGAAAAGAAAATATAAACTGGGATGGCCAGCAAATACTTCGATATCAACAAAACGATCAATTACACAAAAAAAACCCACATATAAGCGTTTCTACAATAACCTTCAGTGGGTACACTCAAAGTCAAAATATTGTAATTAAACAATGAAATATTTGGGATCAAGAAAACCACAGTCTCTATTCAGTGTAGTCAACCTTGGCTAAGGTCACCTAAACATGAAGGAAGATATCCTTACTTTTTGATATGTAAGACGAGTTTGAAGATACCAAAGATGTAATCAGAATCCATATATCCAAGACGGTCGGGCAACAAAATGGCCGTAAGACAAAGGACAAAGAAAAATCTAAAATAATCGTCATCTAAATCGGATAGACCGCTCAATACTTGATGCATGATTATATGAAATGAGTCAAATGAGTAGAGCACTGTCTATTTTCAAGCGAGTAATTATATGTTATAATTCCAATTTAAAAACAGAGAAATTGTTTTAAACATTCCAGTCGGGAAAAAGTCCAATTTTTTTTCCACAATGGTGAACTGTCAGTATTAAGTATATTAGACCGAGCTTAATATTCAAAGCAACTATACAAGTATCTAAGTTCTAATATTTTTCAAACTAAAAATAAAAAGATCAATGAACCGATTACTCACAAGTATTTGTCAAAGACTCAAACATATCACAAATAATCTAAAAAGAAATTGTGGACGTAACTCCATTTAATATTATCAAATATGTATCGTTTATAACATATTAATATACCAATAGTTTAATAAATAGATGTGTTGGCTATTTATAGGGAGCTACATAATAATGACATATCACTGATAGAGGAAAACACTTTCAACAATCTAACAAACCTAGAATATCTGTGAGTATCATTGGATAGTATTTGTAAAAATGTATAACCCAATCATTAGAATATATGCTATTAATAATGCTATGGATAATGTAACAAAATATATTTTGTAAATAAATACATGGATGGCACTACGACAAGCAAAATAAACAAAAACACAATACGGAAAAGTAAAAGGATGACCCCATAGAAAAACCGGGATGAACCCAGGTGCTGGCGAGATGTTGAAGGGGACAGGTGGTTCACAAGTACTTGTCTAGATCATTATTGTCACATATTTGTTTTTAAACATACAATCAAATTCGAATATAACATTACATAAACCGGTAGAAAAGATAGGGAAACCTGGATACAAATGTATTACTTTAGGGATAGACATGCCTTATTTATTTAAATTGTACTCTGATTCTAACAAATATTTATCTGAAACTGACATCATCGAAATTCTTAAGATATTAATTGGCAACATAGTTGTAATAGATGCATGTTTGCTAAACTATATTGCAATGGGTACATGCAGTGCTCCACTCGTCATCCGTTGAAGCAGGTATTTTACAGCTACCTCTAAGCAAAAATGAAATGTAGCTAGCCCTGTCCTTTAATTTGGCGTTCAACTGTATATACGATTTGTTTTCACTGAATAATTCATTGCTTAGAGACTATATTAGTCCCATCTTTCTCCTTGAATTTGATCTAACAGAAACCAATAATGCAGCTAGCTCTTCTTGACACATTGAACTATGCCAGATAAATTGACACTAAGGGTCGTTTGAGAACGAACATGTGTGAGTAAATAGATGGTGTAAATTTTCCTATTGTGAATATTCCATTTCTATATAGAACAATTCCAGCAGCAACTTCATATGGACTATAAGTCCCTCAGTTGAAATGATGCCTGTGGAGGATTTTTTGGTTAGATGTTGATACTAACATGGCGCTACTAAACCAAGGGTTCCTTTTTCTGTGGAGTGTAGATCTTCACTTGTATATTTGTAGGATCACCTTCATCAATTTGTTATGAGTCACGAATGAACACTGATGTGTTCGGTTTATATTGATTGTATGTCCGTCCTTTTTTCTTCTCTCGTGATGTGTCACCATGTGTGAATTTTAACCGGTATTTGACATAAACATCATGACGGATGCCACTAGTAGAACAGGACCTTAAATCCCTTCTTCCAATCCCATTTGTTAGTGGTTTTACATGTTGCTCAAGCTATAGTTTTCTATTCCTTGTTTCTGTTTTCTCCTTTTGTAATTGTATCGGCTGTCCTACCGTATGTGGATTCTGGTTGCACCTGTTTCGACTTCGGACTTTCATTATACTTATTTGGTCTTGATATTTACATATTATTTAGTACGTATTTTATATTTTGTAGTTCCTTGCATACCAATAAGATTACATCAATCCAACCAGGCACATTCAACGACTTGCCTCGCCTTTATAGACTGTAAGTATCAAGCTCCCTACTGCATTCCATGTTGTAACATACAAAACATGAATATGCATGTTCAATGATTGTTTTTCCATTCAGTAATTTAGATGAGAGGTGATTATGAAATGAAAAAGACACAACACATAAGGGTTTCTGTAATAACCTTCATTATGTACACTCAGAGTCAACAGATTGTAAATTAAATAATTGAAATTCTTGGGATCAAGAAAACGAAGTCAGGGTAGTCAAACTTGGCTATGGTCACATATGCCTGAGCGAGGAGATCCTTACTTTTGATATGTATGAAGAGTTAGAAGATACCAAAGGGGTGGTCAGAATCCATAAGTCGAAAAAGCACAGACTACTGATTACAAAATGACAAACAGCGACCAACACAAATCGTCACCTAAATCAGAACTTTGAGTAATTGGTGTATGCCAATACGAAAGGAGTCAAATGAGTAGAACACCTTTTTTATTTTCAATTAAGTTATTAGAAGAAGGGCTGCATTGCTATCTCTTTACGGAACCGGTCGTAATAACATGATATAGAGAAGGACTTTATTATCATCCCATTACTGAGCCGGTTGTGATAACATTAGGTCAAGAGCAGTGGATGCATTACTATCTCTTTACCGGGCCGGTCGTGATAACATAAAAAAAAGAAGAGGGGCTTCAATAACATCTCTTTACGGAGCAGTTCATCAATTATACAAGTACACTGTAACAGATTACAATTGGAGGACACTCGGTTATTGAACCCGATTTGAGGCCTATAGTTGAGGGGCGTTAAGAACAAAACTGCACGACAAAAGAGATGATTTCAATTATTCCATTGTGAACATTCCATTTATATTTAACAAAATGCTAGCAGCACCTGCATATGGAGTATGTATCTCTTAGATGATATAATATTCCAGAGCTTGTGGTTCCTATCAGGATTTCCTTGATAACGGGTTGCTGCTAACCTTTTGGTAAGGTTGAAGTCATCACTTCGAAAATGTTACGGTCGCCACCATGACTTGGTTGACAGCTATGGAATATATGTTTCACAAATGACCACATATATGTTCCATTTGTCGTCAACACTTCCCGGTTATTTCCTCATTCACGACTTATTACCGGGTTTGTAACTAGATTAACACGACGGAACCCACTAGAGGAGCAGGAACTGCCTACCCTCCCGGAGTACCTGAGTTCACCTCAGGTTTTTAGTGGGGTTCGTGTTACTCGATCATTAGTTTTATTTGTACTTTTTCTTTTGGCAATTGTGCTGCCTGTACTTCTTCGATATACGAATTATGATTTCCCCTTTGGTATATTCAAACTCTTCTTTGTAAATAACTATATTTATTAGAAGGGTTGTTTATTTTCTTAACAAGAATATAATACATTTTCGTGAAATAACTCACAATTACGCAATATTTAGTTGTAAACACTGTTCAATACGACAGCAAAAAAAAGCACAGATTGCATAAAGCATAAACTAAAAACATGTGTTGACTATTTATAGAGAGTTACAGTACAATTTCATATCAGTGATAGATGACAACTCTTTCAGCAATCTACCAAACTTAAGATATCTGTGAGTATCCTTTAGTATGATTTGTACAAATGTATGACCACATTATATCAATACATTTTATAGTTAATGTTTTATAAAGAATATATAAATAGTTGGGCTTATTGTGTGGATTTAGTTTTGAAATTAAAGCTGCTTCAAACGTCTATTATTAGAGCCGATAGCCTGTAACATCAGTTAAGCGTTAATGAGTACACAAAACCATCAAACATAAGGGGGAACCCAAGGTTAACTTTGAAATAAAATGTAATTACCAATACCATCGTTATTAATAGACAAGTGACAGTATACTTTTCAGCAGGGATTTGGTATCTTCCGAAAGATAAGATGAGATTATTCTGTACTTAATAACTGAATACTAAAAATACGATGACTTTAAAAGAATCTGAATATAAACTGAAAGCTCGGTGTATAAGTTGTGAAATATACTTAGCCACGTGATAAATGAAAAGGTATTCCATTTCAAAACATGTAGAACAGACAAAGCAAAAAATTAATACAGTGGACTATTTCAGGAACTGCTTTAATATATGTACCAAATAGATAACATCAGTTCTAAATGATACGTTTTAACCTTTTATCTTTTTCCCCCTTTTATTTGTACATATAGCCAATTGTTTCATACACTAATATGTTGTATATCTAAGAGTCTTACAGTTGAGATTTGTTCATGCTACGTTAAAGCTGAAATACTGCTAATGTTGGTGTACAACAGTAATCAATCAACCAATCACACTTTACATGTACTATCTTCCTGTATACTAGAACAAATCGTTACTGATACCTGAGATAGCTCGAAATGTACATTTGCTACAGTGTCCCAGATTAATCAAATATCCTGATATTTCGAAACAAAATCGTCGTATATTTTACAGTAAGTCTATCTGGCTTATCACATTATATCACATACACTGATATTGTGACTAGTCTGGGAATGAATGTATCAACACGCGTCTTATAACAGAAAACGGTTACAATATCATGTTGAGGTTTTGGCAATGCGGGAATGTCGATTATAATACTGTTATATAATGTGAAGCTATATTTCAGAACCATGAACAACAACCCTATATCACTTGTTAGCGAACATGCATTAGAGAATCTACCACTGCTGTCAACACTGTAAGTTGTATTGTACGTAGTATTGCAGTAATGAGTATCGACTACTATTTGTTTACCTTTATGACGACACCATCCGTTATGTGGTCCCATCGACATAAGAAGAGTTTGAAGATACCAAAGAGTAATCAGAATCCGTAAATCGAGGGACAGAAAACACAATGGACAAATGAAAAAGACCAAGCAACGATTTACAAAGCAGCACACATAAAACTAACGATCGAGATCCTCGAACCCAACCAAAATCCGGTGGTGAACTCAGGTGCTCTGCAAGGGTAGGCAGCTCATGCTACACTAGTGACACTCGTCATGTTAATCTAGTTACAAACCCGGTGATAAATCATGAATGAGGAAAGGACCGGGAAGTGCATACGACAGGTGGAACATATCTGTGGTCATGTGCGACACAGATATTCCATATCGGTAAACCAAGCCATTGTGACAACCGCAGAACTGTCGAAGTGATGACTTCAA
>MJUT01037081.1:31772-50854 GCA_002080005.1 Gigantidas platifrons
CGGAACAGACATAATAACTCTATTTGAGAAACGGTTAATGTCTAAAACAGTTATGCTGGTAGCCCTGATAGCGTGATTACAAAACTCTTGTTCAAGACCTGCTCTCCTGCAAACAGTTTTCAGCATCCCTGCTAAAGTGTGTTTGCCTAGGATTAGTACCTATATCTGGTGTCGTCAATAAATGAGTCAACGGGCCGTTGCAACAACGATTCATTGCCAGGATTTAGTTTAGCCAAATAATCTTTAAATGACTGGACTGGACATAAAGGATGGCCTGAAAACAAAATCAGAAAAATATGTAATTAGATATTACGAAAGATACTGCATTGGCGCAGGACAGATGTATCACCTCGCTGTAATGACAATACATTTTTTCGTCCTATTTTTACCTTGATCTTAACCTATGACATTATAAATAAATAGTTTCAGGTATAGGCCTTTCCATATAACTGTATTTGTTTGTTTGTGTGATGGGTCAATTTCTACGCCCTATATGGGTAATTTCGTGACGGTCAGTTTTATTGGTGGAGGAAACCGGAGACCTTAGTATGGTAAGCAAACTGACAAACTTTATTATATACTAACTTTATTACAAGTATATGATAAAATATGCCCATTTGTGGGAACGTAATTGATCCCGATGTACATTTGTAATTAATGGGTAGTCGCTGAAGATTTATGAGGACATAAGTTGAAGTTCATTGTGTATAGATTACAGTAATTTTATTTTTTTCTATTTTGCATTACCTGGAACTGAATGCATGCGTCCATCTGTAGCACTCTGATTGGGATCAGCATTTTCACGATGGTTTTATCCAATTCGTCTACATGTTGATAGACATATTCTCTGTTTATGTTGTCTTTGGCTATGCGAAAAGTTCCTTTATTCATATTCCTCAGGTTCTCGCGGCCCCGTCTGCATAGGAAATGCATTATGTCGAACCAAACCTTGAGTTGAAGACCTTCTGGTGTTTTTGTGGTCAAAACAGAACTGCAATATATTTGTTACAATTCATTTTCCTCAATAGACGGTGTGTGGTCAACTTTGGCAAGCCCGATACGTTTTAATCCAACGCTGACTACTTGGAAAACGTCATTTGCTTTACGAAAAGCTGGATCTTTAATAATGTCAATATTATGCTCAGAACTGAAATGGCGAGCAAGTCCAAATCGTATACTTTTTAATGCTGAAAGTTTATATTTTTCACCATTTTTCTTTCTTACGTCTGCATAGAAGTTGACAAGAAGCGATGAAAGTTCCTGCGTGCTGTAATTATAAAAGTTGATTTCATTTTTCGTCTCGATAATATATTGTTGTAGGCACATCAGTGACGATTGTGTTGCTTTCTTTGTAGTCAGTGCATCTTTTTCTTCCAGAATTTTAGATATATCCTCATCTGTTGATTATCCAAATCGTCTCTGAGCTTCCTGACCAGCAGGAGCGACGCCATATTATTTGTTTTGAACAGACGACTTGATAGGTTATCTCCCTTGTGGGGGAAAATTGGGCTGTTCGGCGGGGAAAAATAGCTGTTGTTCTGCGGGGAACAATAGGGTTGTTTCCCGGCTGCGCAAATTATGGCAAAACATCTCAATTATTGTATTATCACATGACTAATTTAATCCAATCATAATCTATCATATAGATTAAAATATAATAATAATCTTTTTTAGCACTAAACTAATTATTCAGCAACACGATCCCCACTGTGAACCGGGGTGAAATCGGGTGTACAGGAAAGGCAAGCAGTTCATATCTTTAATGCTATGTTCATGTATTACAGCAACATCACAATCAGCTACAAGTTATGCTGCTGTATATACAGGAGTTGGAAGCTTCGTTGTTACTGCTTTAATCTGTGTCATTATTGTTCTGGCTATTCTAAGGTATGATATCATTGTTTTTATCATTTTTTTTCAATATTTTTCTGAACAGCAAATATTAACAAAATGATAAGAGGGGACATTTCAACAACGAAGACGACGTTGACTATTTATTTTCCATCGGGACGGCCTCTGCCGCTCCTTTAGCTGTCGCCTTGGCAACACCGAAATACAGTCAATCCTGTATTAAGAAGTCACCTTTGGGACAAAGGAGTGGCCTTATAAGACAGGTGACCTCTTAAAATATATTTAATTCATATGACATTTTCTACGATGTGAAAAAATAAGATGAGATTTTAATAGAGGTGACCACATGGTCAAGTTTGACTGTATACTTGTAAGCAAACTGTCGTCAAATTATATTCCAAATATTTCCTAGAATTAACTTTTATTTCTTTCTACCACACATTTAACATAACAACAACCATCTAAGAATGTGAAGGATTTAAAGGTTTAATGTGTATTATAGATACAGACGAGCGAAACCAAATGTACATGAACTGGAACGAAAAGGACAAAATATCAAAGAATATCAAAATGGTACATTTTCGGATGATTCTGCAAACATTGGTAAGCTTATCTCTGACAAAGACAAAATGTGCGCAACACAACTGCATCGATGGTTAGCATGTGATAAATTTGAGAGGGAAATTTGAGGCTTGTTTTCAAATGAGCTAATGATGATGATGAGGAGGACAGCGATGATAACCGCTTTGTACTATGCCAATACGCTTATTGGATTTTTTTTGTATTTTTTTCCCGAAATGAAACACACGATAATTCACATATTAGAATTTACACCAGAACGATGAGTAGAACATTCATTTTGATTTATTTTATCTTGTGTTTTTGGGGTTCATCAGAAACTATTTTGGACGTGGTGGTCATTTTAGAAATTTTACCAAAGCGATAATTAGAAACCGTCCTTGATATCTATGTATAAATCATACGTCACAATCAGGTAACCGTATCAGTGGTATAATGGCTAGTGTGCTCACCGCGAGTGGGGTATATTGTGGGACCGACTATGAAATTAATGTTTCCCCCTTCTCCACTGAATATATATCATTAAGGTGTAAGATTAATGACTGGTTGGCTCATAATCAGGATAATTTCTTCGAGTGGAGTGACATGTCTACCGATTGACATTTGTTTCAGAGAGCTAATACTATAGAAATCAAACTAATCATATTGTAACTACATATGTTGATTTAGTACTAAGTTGACATCATCTTCTCATCGAATGCAGCGTGTTCTCGCCATGACATGGTTGTAAAATTGCTCATTTGGCGTTTTAAAATAAACTTTCAATCACACACTTAAATGCACGTGTCTTTGTTATGAAAATGAGACATTTCTACGTATCTCAAATTTATGTCGTTATGATATTTATTGTATATGAGTAACATTTAAGCATCCAAAGGGTTATCAGATGTCGTCAATCGAAGGACAGAGAATACAATCGTAAAAAGCGGAAATGACCAAAAAAAAAAAAACGTTTACAACACACCACCCAGGTAACTAAATACTGAGCAACACGAGCCACACTTAACAGTTTGAAGATACCAAAGGTGTAATTAGAAGACGTATATCGAAGGACAGCCAGTATAATGGGAACATTAAAAAAGGACAAGCCATTGTCTACAAAACATTCCTCAGAAATGAAATAAAAGATCGAGCAATACGAACCACACTTAAAAGTTTGAAGATAACAAAGGAGTAATCAGAAGCCGTAGGTTGAAGAAGGGCAGACAATACAATGGCAACATTAAAAAAGACAAAGGAACAAACAATGGTCTACAAATCACTGCACAGAAAACTAAAGGTCAAGAAACACGAACACCACTAACATCCGGGGTGAACTCAGGTATTCCAGACGGATAATCAGCTCCTGCTCAACTAATAAGATCACTAAGTGACAAAGTTGGTCAGTAACATGCAATAGGGCAGTGGTTTTCGTCGGGTACACCAATTTACTACATCAATAAAACTGACCGCCACGATATAACTGAAATATTGTTAAAAGAATTGTAACATCTATCTTGTTACAAATCAATAAGTCAAACTAACCCTCAACTAGTAACACCTATCTTGTTACAAATCAATCAGTCAAACTAACCCTCAACCAGTAACACCTATCTTGTTACAAATCAATAAATCAAACTAACCCTCAACTAATAACACCTATCTTGTTACAAATCAATAAGTCAAACTAACCCTCAACTAGTAACACCTATCTTGTTACAAATGAATCAGTCAAACTAACCCTCAACTAGTAACACCTATCTTGTTACAAATCAATAAGTCAAACTAACCCTCAACTAGTAACACCTATCTTGTTTCAAATCAATAAATCAAACTAACCCTCAACTAATAACACCTATCTTGTTACAAATCAATAAGTCAAACTAACCCTCAACTAGTAGCACCTATCGTGTTACAAATCAATAAATCAAACTAACCCTCAACTAGTAACACCTATCTTGTTACAAATCAATAAATCAAACTAACTCTCAACTAGTAACACCTATCTTGTTACAAATCAATAAATCAAACTAACCCTCAACTAGTAGCACCTATCGTGTTACAAATCAATAAATCAAACTAACCCCAACTAGTAACACCTATCGTGTTGCAAATCAATAAGTCAAATTCGGTGAAAATTCATGAACGAGAATTGAAGAAAACAATAGTGATTGCAACTACAATATAACAGAACATACCGATGTCCTTATTTAACACAGACACTAATGTTAATCAAAACGTGATTAAAGTTTACGCGAACGGGTAAACAAATCGAATTTCAAAATATTTGATACTTGTTTTTACAGGTGCTCATTATGAAGAGACAGGCATTACTGAGGAGGACGAAATTTATGAATCAATAGGACAATGATGTTCGGAATTCTAAAATTACATTTCTTGAAGCTCAGTGAAATACAATCCGTTTATCACGAAACAAATTGAAAAGGAAGTTGGCATAGATATTGTGTAGAACGAATATCTTAAAGGTTACAATAACATGTGGATATACATGCATTTCGTACTAGAATATTGTTTCCATTTCAAATATGTAACCATCTAATCTGTCCATTGTAATGCATTTCAAAATTTCAATGATATTAATTTGTCTAATACAAGTACACATTCTTGGTTAATTAACATCTTCTATGAATCTCTTATTGCTTGATGTTGTGGTATATTTGACAATAAAATAAAAAACTACATATATTCAATTGTCAGAACCGTTCCTCAATCCAATAGAGAAATGAAAAAAAACCCACATAATACCATACTGTCAGAACAGTTCCTCAATCCAAAAGGGAAATGAAAAAAAAAAACCCACAAAATACCACACTGTCAGAACAGTTCCTCAATCCAATAGAGAAATGAAGAAAAAAACCCACAAAATACCACACTGTCAGACCAGTTCCAAAATACAACAAAGAAATGAAAAACACAGCACTACATACTACAGTGCCAGAACAGTTCCTCAATTCAATAGAGAAATGAAGAAAAAAAACACAAAATACCACACTGTCAGACCAGTTCCAAAATACAATAGAATAATCACAGAAATATGCTAAATCGGTATCCGTAAAACACAAATACATTACCGCTCATTTTCCTGTCTTGGCACAAATTGATACAGGCAGTAGTGGAGGGGCTAAACTATTTTTACGCGTTCTAATGCTATTGTTACATACTGCATTATTGTGCAAACATATGCACAGCGAAACCTGTCTGAACCGAACTTCCTTAGGACCATCCATTGTGATTGGAATGGACAGCCAACAGTGTATCATAAATTGTTGGCGACCTTGCCCACATCCGTAAAAATAAATTGTAGATTTTTAGAGTGTCCTATAGTATTTGTACTATTAGACATATTGGAATCGAAATAAATCGTGGTAGCCATAAGTTGCCGGGAATTTGAACATGGGCAGTAGATTATTTGTAAAGCCCACGGTACCGATTGGGATTAAAATACTAATATCAAACAAATTATGGCTTCCATGAATTATTTTTCTAATATAGCCAGGAAAATGAGAGCACATATTAACACAAAGACAAGGAATGTTCCAACGCCTGCATAGATTGCAGTATGATTCCTAACTGACTTTGGCTAATCTGTAATAACAAATGTGCGCACTAAATGTAATTAAATCGAATGCAATTAAATTATTCAATTAAAAACGAGAAGATAAATGAAAGTAACATTACGGAAACCTACATGGTAATATATAAATGATGGGTCTACTTGGCCATCAAATCGATTCATTGTGCGAATTCTTACATTATAATGTATACAAGACATTTCCAGTGCATGTATGTGAACAAAAATAGTTCTCTTAACTAGTAAAATTTAAATAATATGATGCATCTCACTTCTTGGATAAAGTTGTCCGTTAATTTAGATGAACACTTTTTTTATTTTACCCAGGCTCCTGGGTAAGATAAGCTACACGAGCGTTTTCTCGCAAAATTGTTTGCATTGCTCAGTGAATTGTCGATTTATCGATATACATCTGTGTCTTGGCAGTTTTAAATGTATTTCATTATATAATATATAGACCGTATCCTTAAATGCTACTACAACAGCAATGAATACCTGTAAGCATTTATTTGATCCATATTTCGCATCTTTTGGTGACAAAGGAAGTTAATTTTTATTTAAAAAGTAATAATTGCTCATAGAAAATATATATTTCTAAGCTTACACTCATCACAGTAATCTCCATCTAATCCTATTTACAGCCGTGTGTACATACACCTGTGTCGGCATTATATATAGCATTTAGACAGTTGTCTGAATTACAGCCCTGCACACAGCTACCATTACCAGGATAACAGTGTCCATTGACACAGTTAGCTGGACAGGGATTACTAGTCAGTACCCCACAGGCCTTTATAACAACCTATATATAAAACATGATTTACTACATTCAGTACCCCACCAACCTTTATAACAACCTATAAACAAAGCATTGCCTACTACAGCCAGTACCACACCAACCTTTATAGCAACATATATATAAAACATGATTAACTACATTCAGTACCCCAACAACCTTTATCGAAATACAATATTGTATTATAGTAGAGTGAATTAGTGAGTGTTGCTTAACCCCAAGTGAGCTATTTTTGTTAGTTATATAATGGCGAGAACAAATGACATTCGATGAGACAATAAACGTAACCACTGTGCACTAGACTAACATGTTTAGTTGGATATAATAGTGCTAAATCACTGAAACAGCAGTTCGCGGACAGACAATGTCAGTAAATGAGTAGTGATTGAGTTTCTATATGGTAAATTAAAGAGAGGATCTTAATTCTTTACGGTGTCAGTAAATGAGTAATGATTGAGTTTCTATATGATAGATTGAAGAGATGATATTAACTCTTTAGGGTGTCAGTAAATGAGTAATGATTGAGTTTCTATATGATAGATTGAAGGGATGATATTAACTCTTTAGGGTGTCAGTAAATGGGTAATGATTGAGTATCTATATGATAGATTGAAGGGGTGATATTTACTCTTTAGGGTGTCAGTAAATGAGTAATGATTGAGTTTCTATATGATAAATTGAAGGGATAATATTAACTCTTTAGGGTGTCAGTACATGAGTAATGATTGAGTATCTATATGATAGATTGAAGGGATGATATTAACTCTTTAGGGTGTCAGTAAATGGGTAATGATTGAGTTTCTATATTTATGGTAGATTGATTGAGTGAGTGAGTGTTCTTTACCGCCAATTTAGCATTTTTTCAGCTATGTCATGGCGAGAACAAGTTAATGTTTAATGAGATGATGAAGAGGTCCGCTTTGTTCTATATCAACAACAATCCACAGATAAACATGTTTCCCCACTCGGACACGTCATTCTGATTCCGAGCCAACCAGTCTTTGATTTTCCTCATTAATGCTGCTTGCTTAGCAGAGAAACAACTAATAAAAATTTCATAGTCTTTGGTTTGACCCGACCGGGGCTAGAACCCACGATCTGCCAAACTCGAGGCGAGCACTCTAACCATTACGCCACCGATGAGGTTTGTAAATGGCAGTCAATGAGCACTGATTGAGTTTCTATGTGGTAGATAGAAGAGGGTATATCATCTCTGGAATATGTAAGTTTGACAATTGTTTTTAAGAATGCATATTCCATATTGACAATGCTATTTCGTGGGTTGTATTGTGATACCGAAAAAGCATATCTGTTATATGAATTATATATTGTTTGAAAGTAAGCATTCACTACACCATAAGATTTATTAACACAACCGTCTAGAAATGAAAGAAGAATTTGAAGATACTAAAGGGGTAATCAGAATCCGTATATCGAAGAAGAATAGACAAACAATGGCCAAAAGAAAAAGTACAAAAAGACAAACAACGATCTACAAAACATACACATCAAACTAAAGATCGAATAACAAGAACCCCACTAAGAATTGGGGAACTCAGATGCCCCGGAAGGGTAAGCAGTTCCTGCTCTATTAGTGGCACCCGTCGTTTTAATCTAGTTATAAACCCGGTGAAAAGTCGTAAATGAGGAAAGGACAGGGAAGTGCTTACGACAAGTGGAAAATATCCGTGGTCATTTGTGACACAGATATTCCATAACGGTCAACCAAGTCATGGTGGCGACCGCAACATTTTCGAAGTGATAACTTCAACTTTACCAAAAGGAATCCTTGGTGCACTCACAAACTGAATAAACGTCCGAAGGACGTATATGTAAAGTTTGTGAGTTCATCGGCACCGTGTACACATGCATGTACTACTGAAAAGAAGCGTGTAATACTTATAATTTTTTAATATGAATTTAGTCCCTACTTTTGTCATTTTTCATCGAGACCCTCACCATTACCTTCAAGAGTTGTGCATCGCGGAGTAATATATATTCAGGTAACACCGCTGACAGATAAAATAAAAATGGCGATCAGTCAAAATGTGTGTGTGCATGGGAAATATCAATAAAAATAAGATTCTGGCGATAACAAGGATAATATTTAAAGGTAAGGAACATACATATGTTAGCTATTGTTTGAAGCCACTGTAGATATGACTTTTTTCTACGCATCTTTTCCGCACCTTTCTGGGAAATGGTCATGTTTTGATTAATGAAATCAATGTCAAATCGGACCATTTCTTAGTTAGGAAAGTGGGAAATAATCAACTGACAACATGTGTGGAACTGCATGAGGGATATGAAGATTAAAAAAGATATCTACCATTAAACACTCCTGTTCGATGTCATGATGATAACTAATGTGAACAGCAACAGACGACAGTAGTAAACGATTAATATGGGGGGGGTGGATCTTCAGGAACTTTTTTTTATTGCTAAGTAATAGTTTTCTGAAATATATAGGCAAAATAAAGTAGAACTTTATTTTAATTATTAAATTAATATCAGACTGACTTTATATCGTACGCTATAGAAATTGCCGGTCAGTGTCAGGGGAGGTTAATATGTCAGCCATATTGTTTTGTAAACACGGATTTCACAAAAAAGTAGTTCTGGTACCTAAAAGTTCATCGAATATTAAACAGTTCAAAATCTTACATGTGACTGCTCTCTTATCCAATCGAAAAACAAGAAAACAATATGCATTAATTGTATAAGAATTATTAAATTGTGTTGTATTTGATTTTGACTTTTGATTTTTTTACGCCACTTTCAACAATATTTCAGCTATATCATGGCGACTATTTTTAGTGGTGGAGGAAACCGGAGAGAACCACCGACCATGGGCAAGCAATGGTTTGCACCCGCACCTATTGACGGGTGGTGGCGCTCGTGTACTATCAGTTATTCGTTCGGAACGTTTGCGGAAATGCTTGGACGTCTGCCTACCTTATCAGGTTTCAAGATGGCTATCCGTTACCTGCTGTGGCCAGTTCCTAAGCTTAAAATCGAGCAGAGTCGACGTAATGCATCGACACAGGGTTGTAAAACAGATTTGGTAGAAAGGTATGAACACTATTCTATTGCTTTCTTTGTGAGACAGTTTATTACTCGTTCTTTAGCATGTATAAAGGTGATCATAGGTTACATAACAACAAACATTCAACAAGCTGAACACTTGCACAGTATTCGGCCTTCATTTACTTTAGGAGTCCCTCTTTTTTAGGGGTAGCATATTTTTTTTACCAGGGCCAATTAGCGCCGTAGGCTGTGGTCTTGGTCAGAGTTAGCTAAGGGTTAAGGTTTGCCTTATGAAAGGGACCCCTAAAGTAAAATGAAGACCCAGTATTCATTGATTGATTGAAAGTAACTTTGCTGTTTTCATACCCTTAACAAGGGGGTTCAATCCCTTTTGACTACCCCCCTTTGAAAACAAACAAGAACTATAGAAGCTGAAATTTTATCTGGACAAGCACTTCTAAAAGTCAACATTATTATAATTGTTACCTAAAAGTTAACAGAATTTTAATGGTTAAAAAAAAATGGTTCATTGACAACTACCAAAGGAGTGAAATACTGCATCATTACATACTTGAGATTTGAATTTTTAGGTTTTAACCACTTTATATGAATGAATTTTGATCGTTTACCTTGATTTATTTGCATTGGATTGCAGTATTAAAGCTCAGCTAAATATGTGGTTGTCCAAAAGCATGGTTATCAATAGAAAAAATACAATATTTCATTTTTAAAAAAATCATGTCATTCAGTTGGACTTATTATAATATTTAGGTTTGAGGTCAAAATAAAATATAGTTGTGTTTCCTATAACCCTACCTACCCTATTTTAATGCCCCGACCATAAACATCTGTTGGCCATTTCCCAATCAGCACCGTTTAAGTCACAAACGCTGGTCTGTATAAAATGTTTTAACAAAATAAAATAAAATCCCTACCTACCTACCCTAAGTTTTCTCAGCATGTAATAGGAAAAACACATATTTTATTATGGCCTGATTATTTTACAGGACAAATTTGTATTTCTGTCACTGTTATTGTGTTTACTTTATATTGCAATCAGAATGCAATATACATGTTGTTCAACTTCTAAAACTGTAATAAGCTAACTCGTAGCATTCTTTTATTTATTCTTATATTATGTAGTAATATTTTTTGTCAGATTGTACAGATTGGAGACAACCCCTCATTTGGGGAATATTTCCAATTTGGACAGTTACTTGATGTTTTCAAAAATAACGTAGAAAATGAGTAAATCTTCTAAAAAAAATTAAACATTTTTTGAAGTTTTTCTCATTTTGTTCCCTCTTACTTTTGAAATATCAAGTGACTGATTTGGGTAACAACTATCCAAATGGGTATATGTTTCAAACAGAAAAAAAATATAAAATTTGGAGTTGACATAATTAACTTTAAAAGACACATCTTTATGTGAAATGGAGAAACTTTGACAATGGAAAAAGTATTTCTCATTTGGGTAAGTTACCAAAACGAGTGGTTGTTCCCAACCTGTCAAATATTTAGACAAAATACCAGCTAGAATCGACGACAATCGGATATTTGTAATTTCATTCAAGTAAGAAGCACTCTTATTAAAATAATAATTAAGCTGAATACGGGTAAACGAAATTACCGTCTAACCTTATAGCCACTCTCTCTGAAGTGGGTGTACGAACGACGTCGTACTTTCATGGTGTCCAGAGGCTTTTTGACTTTTCATCAAGCCGCTTGATGGTCACTCTCCATTTTTCTTCAGTTCTGGGTCTGAAGGGAACACATGACCCCCAGAAATTGTGCAACCCGGCACACAGCCGTACTGAGGAATATCATTAAATGGTCCCAGTCTATCGCAACTTGTAATGGTGCAAATATAGCGATAAGTTCCATCAGAGAACTGCAGGCGTGATAAGCGAAACTACACCAAAAGTACGAACGAGTATTGGAGTGATATACTTTTTAAGCAAAGAGCCGCTGAAAAGGCTAAAATTTCTGAGGAAATGTCACCCGTAGCTGACAAATATTCTGAAAATGACCCGGTCCCTTTCTCAATCGACGACCTTTCCGTAACGGAGATTAGAGACGAATTGAAAAATAGGCGTTAAAACGAGATTAAAAATTTTAGACCTTTTAACGAGTAAACGACAATGATTCTGTTGTTACTTTCTGCGTCCTCATGTCCGGAACCGATTCATCGGTAGTCAAAAGTAACTACGGATTATTCTTCATCTTATATCAGTGTGGGAACCTGTACGCCTGAAATGTCTTATTGACGTGCTCATCTGTAAACTGCATTACGGTTTCGATGGAATTCGACATCTTACACTTTCACGGCAGGTAAGTTTTTCTATGTTTTCATTAAATTCTAATAACCTGCATGTCCAAAAACTTGACAGAAAGCGTATGATTGATTGATGCAAGGACTGCATCTTTGTTTTTTTAATGTATTAGCCATATAGCGTCATATCGTACCATTTTAACGGGTTCTTATGAACAAGGAGAAAATAAAATTGTCCCGTTTGACCCTTTATCCTTGAATAATATTCCCGATAATTGTGTTGATAACGTCAATAGATATGAACACAGTATACGCAAAATTACAGTTATGAATACCGCAGCATTGCTAAATAGATAGACATTTTAAAATACAAATTTAGCACGTCAATCAGGTTACAGACCGTCAAACAGACATACACAGCTACAGCAAAAAGCCGACAGCACATTCATTTTTTAATCCATTTTTTTAGTAGGAAAATATAGGTTTTCTCAATCGCTTCTTTATAAAAAGAATGCTTCTCCCATCCAAAACTATCCGTGCCAATTTAGTCTAAATTGGAAGTCATTTAGGCATAAAAATGTAATTTTTACCTTTTCTGGTAGTAAAAACAAACGTTCGATACTCCATTCTGAATTTGTTGCGTTATTTTATCCCACGAAACTTTAGCGTCCGTTAGAGTAATGCATCATGTACATTCTGTAACATTTTTACAGATACATTGTATCTGTCGATAATAATTTCCGAAAACCGTAATGCAGTTTACAGAAGAGCACGTCCATAACAAAATTCAGGCGTATAGGTTATCATACTGTGTATATTGCTATTTTCTGTACAAAAGAAGCAAATACCCAAATTCTGTGTTGTCGCCCATAATATTTCCCCGGAAAGAAATAATGTATCTGTTGTATATAGGTATTTATGTATTGTATATATACTATCTCATTTATTGGAAGAGATGTACGAAAATCAAATATTGGAACCTTTGAACCGTAATGGAAGCGAGACGTTGGCGTCGTAAAATCTGATTCAATCCACCATTTCTTTTGAGATGCCTGTACCAAGTCAGGACCATTGCGGTTTCCCAGTTTCCCGGTTGTTGACTGATTTTGTCTGTTTATTGATTGATGAGTTTTGACTTTCCCTTTGGAAGATTGGTGTTCGGTAATTTTGTTATTACCCTTATTTATTGAAATGTGTATTGCACACACTTTGGTTTTGTCTTCTTTGGTAGTTTTTAAATATATACAAGTTATACAAGGTTTTATTCATGATGATCACGAAGATTTAATTAACAAACATGTCATGATGATACGCGTAACTGATAATATTTAATCGGTGAAGGATGGCGACAATATCCAGCACACCACAGCAGGCCGTCTGATAAGACGTGGTATTGTCCATACAAGCATAACAACTTGACGTGACAAAAGAAAACACTGAAAACACTGGCTTCTATTGAGGAAAATAGTTGGACATGTATGAGTTATGTATATGTTCATGGTGCTTAATCTTTAATTTTCAGTGTAGTGTTTTGTAGATCATTATGTGTCCCTTTGTCGATTTTAGCTCACCTTGCCGAAAGTACACCTTGCATAATCGTGATTCGAACTCACAACATTAGTGGTGATAAGGACTTATCGCCTAGGTAGATATAAGCCCAACTTCCATAAAACCACGACGAATGAATCACATAAGTTTTCTATATAGGGGTAATAACAAAATTACCGAACACCGAGCAATCTTCTAAGGGGAAAGTAAAAACTAAAAAATCAATAAACAGACAAAATCAGTCAACGACCGGAAAACTGGGAAAACCGCAATGGCCCTTCTAAGGAAATGGTGGATTGAATCAGATTTTACGGCACCAAACCACAACGGTTACGGTTCGAAGGTTCCGGTTGTCACAATAACAACATTTATAACAATACTGGAACAAAATATGTAGAATATTAGTCAACACAGTACTAAATTCAGTTAGGAGGGTATTTACTATATCTCGTCAATCATCTCCATAATAATTATGAGGCCTTAGAAGTATTTTAATTACGACCAAATATGTGAAAAATATTCTTCCGTTACACATTCACAAAAAAAAAATGTTTTGACATAGTTAACCACGTATATCAAATCCTTATCTTTATACATTTTCACTATATGAAAATGCATCATTTACCATTGTAGTAGATCGTAGGGTGATGGATGCTGAGGATTACCGAACAGCACCCATGACGCACCACTACGACAGCAGAACGATATCCAGAAGACGCCATTGCAGACGCATAAAAGTACCTACCAGAGATTATTAGCTAATACTCACTCAGGACTCAGAATAACAGATTGGTAAGTAGTGCCAATTTGCTACATTGGCGCTGCGACTTACAACGAACATCGTAGGGGATATTTTTAGGGACATTGTTTTGTAAAGCGGTTTCAACAGAAACCGCAACTCCGCCATCTTGAGTTTTGACTGCAACAGGTGTTGACACTTTAAGGGAAATTGGCCAGGGTTGACGCTTTGGGAATCCAAGGTCAACTTTATATCAAATTTCAAGGTTACGGGAAAGTGCGCAAGTAGGGTTGCCAGTCAAGAATCGGGGGTTTTTGTATTTTTTTGCTTTGTATTTTTTTTTTGCCGTGGACGTGTCAAGGGGGAGCACTCCCTGCCGACCCACGTACAAGCCCAAATACGCACCCCGGAAAAGAAAAACACAAACAAAACAAAACAATCGGCCCAGTGTACAAATCTGGTCCATTTAAAAAAATTGCACACACGCATACACAAACCCAATAAACACGTGTTGTGGTGTCTTTGAGAGATGCCACGAGTTTTCATCAACTTGTGTCCCATCGAGGAGCTGATGACACTGCCGGGAGTGGGGGAAAACGTGGCCGACAAGATTCTAGATATTAGAGAGGCAAATGGGAATTTGCAATTAGAAGATTTAAGGCATGTGTCCTATCTTAAGCTAACCGCACAGCTAGTAAGACGCTTGGATTTTTCCCCGTTGCAGAAGGGGAGAGGTTAGGGGAGAGGAGAGGATCCCTAGATGATAGGCATAAGGAGAGGGTCAGGAGTGTCGACCAGTTGGTAGAGGAGTGGGAAGGGGCAGGTCCAGGTCACTCCCAGGGATTGGGGAAGGATTGGGGACAACAAACCCCGGGCCCACCAAAAGCAGAAAAGCCCTATCAGCTTAAGCAGGAAGAGTGGTGGCACAGGTCACAGTCACCGGTCAGATTTGAGGACGACTATGGCGAGTTGGATTCAGCTGTCATGGAGAAACAGGCTCCAGAGGGCGAGGACAGGGGATATTTTGAGTGTCCTGTGGGAAATCCGGATGAATCAGCTCCGGGACAATCAAAGTCACCATCAGTGCGGAGAGCGCGTCGCGATGATTTTCAGTTGGATTCGAGCCGCGAGGAAAGGGACCGGACATATGTGCACGATTCCCAAAATAAAACTGCAGGCCTGGGTGTGCATCCCCCAGGGGACAAAGTCCCGTTCATCCTATGGACCTATGTAGGCAGAGGGAGAAGGAGGCACATGATTGTAGTAGAGCCATGAACGGACCGGGCATACAGGCATGTGTCCCGACCTCCAGGGAGTATTATTGTCAAGATAGGGGATCGTCAGTCCCCTCCGAGGACCATCGGAGGGGGGTGGAATAGAGACCAAAGTACCCCCTGACTAGGGAGAGTAGGGATAGAGCAAGGCACACCACGGGAAGAGAGCAGGAAACCCCTAGAGGCCCCAGCAGGAGAGAGGGGTACGACGGGGAAGGGAACAAGCCCGTCTGAGAGGGGGAGACTTTGAGGGCCCAAGGGGGAGGAACCCATATACCTCCATGACACCAGATAGTGGGTGTAGGCCCAAGTACACCACGGGGAGAGAGCCCGACACCCCGAGAGGCTACGACAGAAGGGAAGAGTTTGAGGGGAAGAGGCAAGAGTGTAAATTTGCCCAAATCCCTAAACCTTTCTATGCTAAGTTCTCCCGGTATGCAGAGGTCAGCGAGTGGTCGGAAGGGGAATGTAGGGACCAGTTGTGCTGGTGCCTGGATAGGAAGGCCAGCGAGTACTATGCCCTAATGGTCGAAAGGAATCACAACATGGCCTATAAGGACCTGATAAGTAAATTAGGAAAACGGTTTGGGTTCAGGGACCTCCTCGAAACTCTACAGGTACAGTTCAGTAATGCGCGTCAGACTCCGGAGGAGCTCCTGGGGGATTGGGCGGACAGGGTGTTGCCATTGGCCACTATACGTCACTGTGGTTTTAATCATAAAATATAATCTTAGTTATTGTCTTTTTTTAATAGAATGCAGTCTTGGTTACTATGGTTACAACTGTAATGAACCATGTGATGGGTGTTTTTCAGATACCTGTGATAGGGAATGTGGTGTCTGTAGAGATACCTCTGGATGTAAACCTGTATGGTAACATGGGCAAGAGAAGTGCGATTTAGGTATTGTCATGACTTTTTGTAGAAAGTAATAGATACATGAACAAATTGTCATATAGCGTGCTCTAAAATGAACACGGTGTGGACAAATAATACTGTTAATATTAATTTGTTGGGGTTTGTTTGCTGTCCAGAGACACGGGTTTTGAATGCAGTACATAATGAAGATTGTTTTAGTTGCAAATTTTCACTATGCAATGTTAACAATAAAACACCAGTGTTGATGGAGTACATTTCAAGTTTGTATACAGAGCGATGATGTGAAAAAAACAACATATTTTTACTGTATAGAGTATATACGACAAAACATGCTTAATTCATTAAGCTGGTCCCAGGATAAAAGTCCCCCTCCGAGGAATAAAAGGTTCTTGACAAATCTCCCCATCTCTATGATGACATTATTGTAACATTCGTAATGTATCTTTGTTAATTTATGGTGAAATTAAACCAGTGCTGTTATAAATTATAATTCCTTCAAATTCCATTTTGTCATTGCTATTATTATTTATATGTGTAATGTATCCTGTCATATGTCTGTACTTACTTAGTTCAGTGTTGTGCTGCTCGCTACCATTCCCTCATAAGTACTATGTTTGGTTCTTCATTACTCCTAGCTGTTAGTAGTGGTGGTCTGATGTCTTACTTGTGTATGTTTATGTACAGGGATGACCAACATATCTTGACTAACATCACGAGTGTCTAATCAGAGACAATAATTACTAACACATCGAGAACACATAGGTTCATACCCGGATTTGTATGGGTTCTGTTTTCCTTATGTTTTCTGTGTTTTGTATGTGTTTGTCTTCGCCCTGTATCTTGTGTACCAAATGTTGTCAATATTGTTTGCTATGTCAATTCGTGATTGCCTCTCCGGTTTTCTCTAACGTCTATCCACTAGACTGCTAATTGTTTATTAAAATTATCATGCAAAATCAAAATACACAATAATTACGATTGTTGTTTACAGCGTGTGTGTCAAGAAAGTTTGAGGATAAATGCACTCAAACTTACCATTGTATCAATAAACCATGTGACTCCATAGCTGGCACATGTCCTCCTGGTGGATGTCAACGTGGATATACAGGTTATACATGTAGTACAGGTATACATACATGATTAGATTTAACATACTGATTATTTAACATAATGTTACAAAATTCAAAATGTTAAATATCTCTATAACGTTCTTAAGAAATATAAATCGTATCAAATTCACGTTTCGATGGTTAATTCAAAAATATCTGTGGGGATGTAAGCAATAGATGTGTATGTAAATAAACATTAGAGAATACCGAAAGGCCAATAAAAATGGACAATCCAGAGAAACTGCCAACATAGAGTACACAAGACGAGGAAAAACAAAGCAAAAACACAGCACAAATATGCGTTGGACACCACTATACACAAGCAGAGACAAATAACGTAATTAACACATGAGCCCTGCTACAAACACAAGGTGGAAAATACGAACCTAACATCGTTAGTCTTCTGTATGTGTAAGGCATTATCAGGAGAATGTATACTGGCATGAGTTATACTCATTGTTAAATGCGCTAACGTTAGTGTGAAATGGAGAACAGCAATAAGAGAGCTGTTTCCTTACACTCTTCAAGAGAATATGCGTCCACTCCTCATTTTCAGTGGGGTTTGTGTTCCTCCACCAGACCATCGTTTGCTATGTTTAT
Organism: Gigantidas platifrons; assembly: GCA_002080005.1. NCBI lineage: Eukaryota > Metazoa > Mollusca > Bivalvia > Mytilida > Modiolidae > Gigantidas > Gigantidas platifrons. Next base: position 50,016 of record MJUT01037081.1, read on the forward strand.
TAATATCCAAACTGTTTCAGTCTAATGCAACAATATGTTTATATGCCATTGCACACACTATGACATGCGCATAAAGCGGGATAACTGCAAACGGAATTTAATATTGTATTTCCAGATTGTAATGCTACACTCCATTGCTTCCGGTTTTGTAGGTGGTACAGTATGATTTTATTTGATTTGATTTATTATTTTAACCCCATTTTCAGCAATATTTCAGCTATATCATGGCGACCAATTTTAGTGGTGGGAAAGCCGGAGTACCTGGAGAGAACCACCGACCGTTGGCAAGTAACTGGTAAATTTTATCACTTGCGGCTGCGAGTCGAGTGCACCCGTTTTGTAATTTACAAAGCCGGGCGGGAACCTAAACGTATTGGTGATATGATTGTATGAGTTGTTAGTTAATCCAACTACCTAACTCATTGAGCCACCCGGGCCCTTGGTACAGTATGATTAGCTGTTATCAGTAAACATACTAGTGTTAGCTTTCATAATTTAAACTTATTTTCAGATGTAGCACTGGCACATATGGTGTAAACTGTGAGGCTCGCTGTGACACATGTGTCAACAGAATATGTGAGAGATTTGACGGAAAGTGTTCATATGGTTGTATTGGTGGTTTTAATGGAGACAGTTGTAATGCAACAGGTATAACAACATTAGTACAAGGGGCGGAAGTGTCATATTTTAATACACATTTAGACTCGTTCTTTTAGAGCGAAATATGGGTATTTTCTTATTTTAATCTACAACATACCTATCTCGACAGGTTAATAGCAATTTTATAAGATATCGTAAAAAAGCATGGAATGCGGTTATATATGCTGGCACAATAATAC
>MJUT01037087.1:6738-17895 GCA_002080005.1 Gigantidas platifrons
ATATCCAAATATTGTGATTTCGGGCGACTTGAATTCTAATCTTTTTAATGTAAATAATAACAAACTGGTCGACTTGATGACCACGTTTAATTTTAGAAATGTTATAGTAAAACCGACAAGATTAAATAATTTATTAGACCTAATTATAATTTCCGATACCATGACCCCACTATATTCTGATGTTTTTAAGATGCCATCAGAAATTAGTGATCACGATGCAGCATTTACTTTTCTCAAATGTCCAAAATCGACTTCATATTCATTTACCAGAGAAATTTGGCAGTATGAGAATATAGATTTAGAACTCCTTAATAGCAAAATGAACGAAATTAACTGGAATGAAAAGATAGGCATTTTAAACGACGTAGATGACATGGTTGAAGAACTTACAAAATTATTTTTGGACATAGCAAGGCAATGCATTCCAACGGAAACTATAACTGTACGGGATTATGACAAACCATGGTTTAATAACGAAATTAGAAAAGAAATTCGACTACGCGATCGCCAGAGAAAAAAAGTTCTAAAATTTGGGAGGGAAAGTTTTACTTTAAAATATAAAAACAAAAGGAACAAGGTCAATAATATGAAAAAGAACGCATAAGAATATTTTGAAAGTAATTTAGACAATATATTATTAGATAATTCGACAAACCCTAAAACTTACTGGAAAATAATGAAAATGCTAATTAAATCTAACAAGGAAAGAAACTGTATCTCTCCGCTTCGAAGCACAATTAATGATGAACATTTAGATGAAATGTTATATGACGACGACAAAATATGTGAACTATTAAATAAATATTTTAGTTTAGTATCTAAGTTGAAGGAAGAAAATATACAAGTCCCCCCCTTTGAAAGTAAAACTAATGACTCAATTACCGACATTTTTGTGACTGCTAGTGAAATTGTAGATATCATTCAAATATTAGACCTCAAAAGCGTCCGGTCCTGACAAGATTAGCCATAAAATGCTCAAAATAGCTACAGAAAAAATTGCCGAACCACTTCAAATTATCTTCAACAAATCTTTACGACAAGGCAAGTATCCTTCAAGCTGGAAAATTGCACATGTGATAGCTATTTTAAGAAAAGGTGATGCCTCTTTGCCTTCAAATTACTGTCGGATATCTTTAATAAGTTGTGTTGGTAAAATTATGGAGAGAGTAGTCTATAAAAATGTTTATAATTATCTTGTTAGAAACAAATTTATATATGAGTATCAGTCTGGCGTTCTTCCGAAACATTCTACTATCCACCAGTTGCTAGAACTATACAACTCTATACTCAATTCACTAGAAAAAAAAGAATTTAGCTGTTATTTATTCTGTGACTTTTCCAAAGCATTTGATAAACTTTGGCACAGATGTTTAATGCATAAAATGAATTATTATGGTATTAAAGGTCCTTTAATCAAATGGTTTGGAAATTATTTGTATCACAGAAAGCAAAAAGTGATTAACAGGGGAACATCATCAACTGTTTGTGAAGTCTCTGCTAGATCCGCCAAGGTTCAGTTTAGGCCCTTTGCTATTTTTACTTTATATACATGATATTGGAGAGAAGCTCCTCTCTCCCAGTAGACTCTTTGTAGATGATACTTCTTTAGGTTATTCAAGTCAAAATGTTTTGAAATTGAAAATGTTATAAATCATGACTTGTGTGGACTAAATACCTGGTCCACAAAATGGTTAATGTACACACTTGTCAAACGATGCTAAATGGAATAACCATATTGAAAATATAATCTTAAGCGTATCAATGCATTTAGGTATACTGCGAAAATTAAAATATAACTTAAGTAGACAAAATCCAGAAAAACTGTACTTCGTATATATCCGTCGAATTTTTGAAAATGCCTGTGAAATATGGGATAATTGTGGAGTGTGTTATTCAACCAAACTTGAAAAATTGCTACTAGATGGATGCTGAAAAGATTGTAACTGGATAACCAATTTTCACAAAAACAGATACATTGTACTCAGAAACAGGATGGACTACTCTCTCTAGTAGAAGGCATAATAGGAAACTCCAGTTATTTTATAATATAACGAATGGACATGCACCAAATTATCTTAGATAACTTATTCCTCCTACTGTACAAAGCACAATTATTTACACCTTAAGAAACGGTTGGGATTTAATAATACTTTTTTGTAGACGCTCGATTACAACTGAATCTTTTATTCCATCTACTGTTAAACTCTGGAACCGGCTAGATCAATCTGATCGTAATCTTGTCACATTAACTAAATTCCAAAAAGCCATTCGTAAGGAACAGTCAGATAATACAAAACGTATCCCGAAACAGTATTATTATGGTCCCAGAAAACTTAATAGTATTCTAACTCAACTTCGTAACTCGTATTTATTTCTAAGTTACGATCTATCAAAGGTCAATATAGTAAATTATTCTGCTTTTTCCTGTGGAGCTCCACGGCAAGATGTATTCCATCATTTTCTTACTTGTCCTAACTATGCTGAAATAAGACTTATTATGATGAACAATTTAAATTGGGTACAGACAAGCGATCTGAATCTACTAACATGCGGGTCCGATGATTTAACATACGAAGAAAATATTAATACCTTCAAACACGTTTTCAAATTGATTAAATCTTCAAAAAGATTCCTTGTAGTATAATTACTCGATAATTATCTACTCTCCAACCTCGCATCCATCCAACACAACCTTTTTATTAATTCGTTAATTATTTACAATATATTTCAATATGTATTATATGCATGCTCGGAATGATCATTATACTATGTGAATTTATTGTATTAATGGGAGAAGACTTCATAAGTTGGCAAAACTTGTGTCCTATCCCTTTTGTTAATTTAACAGATAAAATCATCATAAACTAAACTACAAACAAACCGTTCAATGTCCAGTGTTCGTCTGTCTAGTCCTGTACGAGCAAATTATCATTTCCCGACAGAAGAAAACAACCAATGAAATCTGTTTCAAATATAAACCCCATAATTATTTACATGAACTTTACTGAGTAAGAAGTACTCATAGTAAAGTTATAAGTATCTAAGGGTAAAACCCTGCATAAAAATATTCTGCAAATGTTAAATAATACGTTTGTAATTACTAATTTTAAAACTAATTTTATTAATAAGAATATCAGACAAGTAAATGTATATTAAATACGAATTTAATAAATGATGAAAATATCACTCTGCTACACTTAGATGGAAGATAAGTCAACATTTCGAGAGTTTTATGTTCGCCATCATCATTGGTCAACTGTTACAGAAGATCTATATCACAGATGACCACGGATATGTTACTATTATCATGAACACAATCCCGTCCTTCTACCTTGTTCTTCACTTATCTACGAATATCAACGTATGTTAACGTGAGTAACATGACATATAGCCCATCCTTCCGGAGCTCAACACCGGTGTTTAGTATTGTTCGTGTTGCTCAATCAATTATTTAGTTTTAGTTTTTAGTTTTGTTGACCATTCTTAGCCTATTTGCGCGTTTCTTTCGGAATGTTCTCTCGTTCGATTTACGCTTTTGATTAATGTGTTAGTATCTTTCGTTGACAAACCCACAACAGAAGTTACTAAACAATTAGAAAATCCGTTAATTGTCCATTAGATAGTCCATGCGTTTACAGTACATTCAGTGTTCAGAACTTCACTGATCAGAATATTTATTTTCAAACATTCCAGGTCAACACCAATAAAGTACAATAAAAATATTACCAAAACTGTTTCCCAAATATTTGTTTTGATGTTTGACAAAGCAACTTATATATGAATACATTAAAAGTTATACATAATTACATTGTCGCACACTTATAATGTACCTATACTTCCTGTTAAAATGAAACATCTTCCGGCGTAAGCATTTTTGTTTTGACAACCGCCGCCATGTGTATATAGCGAACAAAAAGAGGGTAAGTTAACTTTATTGTTAATGGTAAATAATAATGAAATTATGGATTGATTGATTGGTGTTTAACTCAAACATTAGCAATATTTAAATGATTAAGCATTTATAATTCATCTAAAAATAACACTTGAAATAGTCATTATTAATTGAATGTTTATAATTGTCAACCAAGGATAACATTTATTCACCAAAAAATCTCTAGAAATAAGACAAGTTTTTGTATAAAGCAATCGGGTTATATGCATAGATGACGTAAATTATGGATGATTTTATGGACAATATTAATAGCAAAATATATCATATGGACAATATGTAACCATAGAATACAAAAATCATACTGGTATATTGATGTAACCTGGACATTAATATTAATATTAATATATATATGAAGGCACCTATTTTGGCTATTCAGATTTCACTGTCAAATGCACACAATCTTAAAAATATATATTTGCATGTCGATGCAATGTTCTGTTTAAACCGATCTCTCTATGGCTAGACATCAATAACAAAAGTACAAATAAATAAGAAATGAAACTCATCTCCTGAAAATGAGAATCACAAGTAATTAATTCGATTGTTACTTCAATGCCAATTGTTAGTCGGGAATTTAAATTTTTAAATCTAAGTAAGCAATTATTTAAATCTAAACAGGAATATGGTAAAATATCTTTAGCATCAAGTACTTGTCCCTAGAAAAGTGACACTGGAAACAATCTGGATTATGCGCAACACTTGCATGCCAAATTTACATAGGGTGTTGCTTTAACATTTAATCACAAACAAGCGTCACTTAATAAATCTCGTCCGTCCACAGTCATTACACATGATTATTTCAATGAAAGCAATTTTCGGCAAAGAAGATATTATTCGTGTTTTATTCCTAATTTATCATAGCATGCTCCCAGTTCTCCGTCAACAATTATAGCAATGTGATTAAAGTTACAAAAAAACTATCATGAATTTGAACTCAGCCTTTACAAACACATAAAGTGATAAAAGTATAATATTATCTCTGAAAAATAACATGACTATCACCAGCTAAGGTAGCTCGTTCAAACAAACCCAAAATCTATCAAAAGAAATAGATGAAAACGAATTAAACGGCTTGTTATGCTGCATACCGCCTATATTTGGCAGTGGTTTTATTTTGCTGTTATTGGAGGATTTGACCAAAAAAGCCCAATATAAACACCACCAATATTTCACAAGGTAGAACATATCGTGACGTATTCTAATATATACTAGTACTTATAGAACCCTCTCAACAATAGCGTTTAATTCAAAATCATTCGACTTATTTACAGTATTAAATGGGCAATTATTTCTTTTATTGTTAATGTAACTTTGATTAAACAATTGTATCAGCATTTAAATCGACATTCAACAATCATCTCTATCTGTTTTATTGCTAAAATAACATCACAAACTGAACAATGACAAATTAATTAGGAATGGTAAGAAGTTCTTGTTCCTAAAATAACATCACAAACTGAACAATGACAGATTAATTAGGAATGGTAAGAAGTTCTTGTTCCTAAAATAACATCACAAACTGAACAATGACAGATTAATTAGGAATGGTAAGAAGTTCTTGTTCAACTGGTGACACCCGTCGTGTTACTCTTTTAAAAAATCCGGTGTAAAGTCATGAATGAGGAAATAACGAGTTTGTGAATTCGACAAAGGGAACATATCAGTGGTCATATTACGCAAATGTTTCTTAACGGTAAATCATGTCAAGTCAGTGATGACTTCATCTTAACCACTAAGAATCATCGATACAGTAGCTTCCTGGTTAGAATTAATTATCTGTCACGAAATCACGATAGGAACCACACGCTAAGGAATAGTAAACATTACATTCGTCATTTATTCCATATACTAGATCTCAACAACTTACATATAACATTAATGTCGTTATTTTATCTGACAAATTTCTATTTTCTTTCAATAGAATTAGATGTTGTGATGGAAACAGACAATGAGCTAGAACAAAAGCATGAATTGGACTACGTAAGATTTTTTATTTGAAATTGAAAACTGAGACAATGGGTAGTGATAAAACATCTTAAATATTTATTTTTATAACTTGTTTTTACTCGTGTCAGTTTAAAATTGAGTAAGACATTTGTCACATTTCGTCAATTGCCGAGAGCATGTTTATTTTTGGTTTTTCAATTTACTACAAAAAAACAAAAGTCGCATAACAAGTAGATGTACATGAGATACTTGCTGTAAAACAAATGCCATAATAGGATCATTCAAGACCTGACAAGCTTATACTGGAAAAGCAGAAGTAATTAGACCTTGTCGTGGAATATCGTCTAATGACACGACATAAAGTTAAAACCCTAGGGAAAACAACACCCCTCGGGTGAACAATTATGATGTTCACCTTAAGTGCAGGCATTAATTTTTCTATTATACTGAAACTCGATGCAAAAATAATTTGATAAATGCGAACATTTCTGTAAATGAACAGCCAGAATGGTTCCACTGGGCACACCGTTGGTGGCCATTTTATACATATTTACGTCACGTACACGTTTTAGATCATGGCCATTTTACCAATATCGTAGGCGCTTTGGCGATCTAGATCTCTGTTTTCTCGATCATTGGTGAAAAAACTAATGACCGGTGAAATAGAGAAAACAGGGATTTTAGGATTTATTAGTTAAAATATTGCACTTGATTTTCTATTGAAAAAAGATACTGAAGTATAATAATATATACTATTGTACTACCAAATCTACCACATCTGTACCTGACATTATTAGAGCGAACACTTTCCTCTCAATATATTGAATCTGAAAACTTTGGCACCATAAAACGGATTCAGAGATGACATTATTGTAGTAAATTGATATTTCTGAATAAGTCATTTGTGCTAATAAAACTGGTTTAACTCCGTCACTTTTTATTTTTACCTCCAAGAAAGAGAGCGATCATGTAAATATATACGTGTGTTAGTAGTATCGATGTTACCTCTTTCCATGATGTTGTTATTGAATTTTGAAACTGGACCGACAATGTGGATTTTTTTTTATTATTCATCGCTTAGAAAGTCATGCTAACTAGATTATAATCTAGAATACTGTTTTACATGTATTTTCAAAGCTCTATAGTTATTGTTAACATTGTTAGCACATAGTCAGTCCTGGATCTGTACCATTGTGGTGTTGGGAGTGGAAAAGCACCATATACTAATGTCTAAATGTCTGTGGATTGATCTTCAAATTTTCAACATTTTCGGAGATCCTGTCCTCCATTACTCGAAGATATTTAACTAATTCTGATATTAACATTAATACAAAGGTTCAGATGATGGTCTTTAATGACACTATCAACAATATTTTATTCCTATCGTGGTGGTCTATTTTATTGGTGGACGAAACTGGAGTACCTGGTGAAAACCACCGACCTGTCGCAAGTCACGCACAAACTTTATCACATAATGTTGTATCGTACATAATAATCCATACAACTATAATATAATACAAATAAAAACATTGTTTCAGCAATTGTGGATAGCTATTGAAACCAATAAGTTAGATCTTGCTGAAAAATACATAAGATTGAAAGCAGATGTAAATTATGCCCTGAAAACCAAATATGTAAGTAACATATAAAACCACAGACATTATAAGGTAATGACCAATACACACCGTCATGTCTCTAGATTGTCCATTCTTGTCTGATCACTCGGTCTTTTCTAACGTTTATAATATAATTAATTCAAAATGTAGAATATAATATCAAAGGCAGGTATATCTGAATATAAGCATAACCATAAAATCAGTTTTGACTCATTTTATTAGTAAGAGTTTCGCCAAAGGATACATATTTATGTAATCAACTCCCAACACATTATTCTACTCAGATCCATCAATTAAACAAGCTGTCAAGGAGACACGATATGATTGAACACCTCATACTGTAAAGGTGTTCGTTCATCCAACATCAGCAAGTCAGCAAACATGTCATTTTCTTCCCCATTCTACCCAGCATAACTGCTTCATCCGGTTCCGGTTCACTAACGTTATTTGCCGCTATCACTATGCAAATATTATATATGTATAACTGCATATTACCAATACGGACGAGACGGAAGTTGAAATGAGCGAAAAAGTGATAACTGTTTAACGGCAAATGAGCATATTTTCAACTATTTCATGGCGTGATAAAGTTACCATTTTATGAGATGATAATGATGTCTACTTTTTACCAGCTCAACACGTTGATCTGTCTATCTATAGCACTGAAACAATAGTCCACTCGTTCAGTTTACACTAACCAACTCATCTTTACCATTCGTTAATGTTGACCGTCTAGCGGAGAAGCTTAACATGTACTATTTACAAGTGTTGATTTATGAGACTAGCGATCGAGCCTACGATATTATATTCTTTAGAGAACACACTTATGAACACAAAAGGAAAGTGGAGGGTCATACCTTTGTGTGTTAGGGTTAGGATTGTGTCCCTTTCTGTGATTTGCGAATTGTTCCAACGCTGTTGTATGTTTTTGTTTTCAGTTTTGTTTATAGCACCTAGACTGTTTTAAAAGGGACTATATGAACCGATTTGATCATCCACTTTTTTAATTTTCCTAAATACCCGTTAACTAAATAAAAATAGGTAATGATCTAAGACAGAATAATTGACTACTAGTGTAGATTATTATCGTGGGCATTGCTTGAACACCGGTTTTTAGTGGGGTCGTGCTGCTCGATCTTTTCCGGGTTTTTTTCTTTTAGCCATTGTATTGTCTGTGCTTATTTAATTTACTACTGCTGATTACCCCTTTGATATATTCAAACTTTTCTTGTCAATCACATTTGTTGATTGGTTTAGAATTTATATTCCCATTTTGTTTTCAATCTTGACAATTCGATCTTTCTACATTACTATTGACGGGATACGACTTATTGAAATGTGAACCTGGTAATAGTAAATTATTATTGGTACGATTCGCTTATTTTATTTATGGAAGAAATTTAAGAAAACATTAATTTATAGGAAAAAACACACTATCGTGTCTGATACGAAAAACTAACAGACCAAGGAGGCAAAACTTCTATCCATTATGACGGAATTCCAAAATTTACGTCACTGATAAGTGAGAAATGGCAGCCTCTATGTTTAGCAGGAAATTAAAAATTAATAAGATATAAACGTGCTTTAACACCAGCCCTGTAAAATTTTTATTGAAAAAAGCCATATTTTCATTTTTTTTCATTAGTTCTAAATTCTGTAAATTCCCAAATCTTCAGTTGGTCTCGTTCTCCTTTAATTAATTGTCTGTAAAAACAAATGTTAACACATATATTAATAACATTGATATATCTAGGGAGATTATATTGTTAAAAGTTATTTTTATTGCTGTATTTTTTTTTCAAGGCCACCTTTCAAATAATTTTAACTTTGTGAGTGTAATAATTGTGTGAAAAACAGATATTCAAAAGTCTTGGTAAATGGGTTTATGGGAAACATAATTAAGCTTGAATGGCAATATATTTTGATTGATATTTTTTTTTTTTTTTCAAATCCTAAAACTTCCAATAGTTAGGAATTCTGCACATATATTTCTCATGCTTTTAGAAATCTACCGTATGATTTTAAATAACTAAACTTCCAGTAGTCAGGGATTATGAACACATATTTCTCAGGCTTTGGGAAATTCAGTTGAGGATTTTAGATAATACAGTTCTAATAGTTAATGATTTTGTATTTATTTTTCTCAGGCTTTGGGAAATCCAGGGTAGGAATTTAAATAATGCAATTTCATTAGTTAGGAATTCCGCATATATATTTTACAGCTTTAGGAAATCCAGTCTAGGATTTTCAATATTAAAACTGCCAATAGTTAGGGATTCTATACGTGTATTTCTCAGGCTTTGGGAAAACCAGTGTATGATTTAGATTATAGTGAAAGACATATCCACTAGACATTTGTTTGACAATTACACATAAGGAATACATTGTTATTGTGATAACAGTTAGTACATTAATATACATGTTATAGTCAAATGTTTAATAATCAATTACATATTCTAATTTAATGACACCTTCTAGTGTTCAGTTATTAAACACATACCAAAAGTGACACATACAATTATCCACTAATAGAGAATATACAATACACAAGAAATTAGTAACAATATTTCAATTTGGAAACACAAGACAAAGCTTTGCTCACATCAAGCTCTTTGCATAAATATAAAATATAAAATATAAAATAGTAATTACTGCTGAAAATAATTTAGTCAATGTATCTGGAGATATATAAATTTCTATTATTGAAATATTGATGCTTTTTATCCACATGCTATGTAAGAGCTCAGGATCCGGACATATCAATTACTTTGACTTTATCCAGTTTGTGACATTCAGAAATAAGTACAGAAAATATATGATATATTTAAATCATTTCGCTTTCCCTGACTTTAGTTTCTAAAGAATAAATGCCGAATAACTAAATCTTAGTAATACGTGAGGCATAGAGTATTGCTTTCCATTGGATTGTGGCACATGCAATCACTTTGTCTACTGCCATAGTCAGATTCTGAATCCCTGTTAGGTACAATTTAAAGGCTATTCCGGGTATATACGAATTTGAGAATCATAGATTTTTATGAATTTAGTAGGCTTTTTGTTCCCTTCACTTTTTGTTAATTCTCTATCTAGCCTTATATAGCACAGTGAAACTCTGAATAAACAGGAATCCTGTATAGCCTCTGTATAAATCGTAATAAAGTCATAATGTAGGAATGTTTTGCCAACTTTAAACTGTATGTATGGATCAAATACATATAAATTGTGAATGCAAAAGTTGTTGTCGGTGGTTAGGGGTGACTTCGGTATAGGTATATGTCACTCTATTAGATATCGGATATTATACTGATGTACTTTGTTTTATCTTTTGTTCAAGAGTTGGACTCCTCTACACATCGCCGCTTCCAAAAACAATGTAGAAGCAGCCAAACTTTTGTTATTGAATGGTGCAAACGTAAACGCCAAAGGAAACCATGTAAGTATATCTGCATGTTAATTAAGTATAGGATACCGTACATTTCAATCAAAAGAACTGTCCTTTATTGGATCCGGGAGGATTCTTTTTCCGCACGATGGCGTCGAGGACTTTACCTGTGTACGAGTGCGGAAAAAGAAGCTTTCCATATTCTATAATGCTCAGTTCTTTTGTTTGAAATGCACGGTATCTAACTTGCACAATAATTC
>MJUT01037087.1:18078-43067 GCA_002080005.1 Gigantidas platifrons
TGCAATAATAGAACCAGTAACACAATCTACACTCAAAGATGCATTTTTTGTATTGCAATCTTACATTGTTAATAAATAAAATTAAAAATCTACAAGCAATTAATTTTTGAAACTTATTCTCCGTTAGTCGCCTATCCAGAAATGATATCTTATAGGAAGAAAAAGCTGGGTTAGAATGGATTATTGCGTCGTAAATATAATCTCTTTGAAGTCGAACTATTGTTACTGAGTCGATGCAAATAACAGTCAAGTACATGTGTTGTGTACGTGATATCCCACTCGAATACACATTGATAGTAATGAATAGGTTCAAGGTGAAATTAGAGAACCCCGACATAATTTAATCGCGGTCTGACAAGGCACAAGCTGGATACCAAAATTAGTTACCGGGAACTTTTTACGCATGTTCAATTTAATCATTACTAGTTTTATAAGCCATTACTCTTTAAACGGCAACCGTAAAGGGTTGTTCGACTATGGTCTGTTAATTTATATCGTCTGTAATAAATAATAGGTATAGAAGACGATATAAATAAAACAGACCAGAAGTCGAACACTCATTTACCTTGACCGTTTAAAGGGTCATGGTTAATAAAACCAGTAATGAATAGAATCATCAGGCGTAAAAAGTGGTCGGTATCTGATTTGGGAGGCCAGTTTTATGAATAGCTTTGCTGGGGGTATTATTGTACAAATATAACAAATTTATCTTTTTTACTAAATCAACACATTGAGTTGAAAATAAAACCAATCACAGAAGCATATACCATTGTTCAGAAACCCATTATGTTGCTATATGAATAAAAAAGACAGAGTGAGAACAGTTTTAATGGAGAAATATAATAATGTCAGAAGCAGGTCATAATATAGGTTCTGTATTTGGTATATCAAACAAAATTTAACAAGATTTTCACCAATAACAGCAAAAAACATACAAATACAAAATAAAGAAAAGATTCACAGATTCCATTCATCTTAGCAAACGATAAAGAAAACATTCACAGATTCCATTCGTCTAAGCAAACGATCAAGAAAACATTAACATATTCCATTCACATAAACAGATGATAAAAAAAAATTCACAGATTCCATTCATATTAGAAAAAGATAAAAAAAAAATCACAGATTCGATTCATATAAAAATTTTAAAAAAAATAAAATTCACGGAGTCCATTCACATAAACAGATAATGTAAAAAAAAACATTCACAGATTCCATTCATATTATTTTTCATATGTAAATGTTCTCCTCTGAAATCACTTAGCCAAATGAATTGAAACTGGGCATTACGCATCAATGGAAGATTCTCTATAAAGACTGCTCATGTTGTCCCAATACGTTAAAAAGATGGCTACCACAGGCAATTTTTGTTTCTGATGGGTCAATTGTTTTAATCTTCTCCTCTGAAACTTTTAGCCCAAATTAACCAAAACTTGGTAGGCAGCTTATATATAAGATCCTCTATAACGATTGCTCATTTATTTTTGATCCATTAACAAACATGACTGCCACAGGCAATTCTTGTTTTTGATTGGTCAATTTCTAAAAATCTTGTCCTCTTAAACTACTTGCCCAAATGAACTGAAACTTGGTAGGAAACATTTATAGAAGGTCCTTTTAAAAGATTGCTTATTTCATTACGATCCGTTTACAAAAATGGCACCACAGGCAATTCTTGTTTCTGATTGGTCGATTTCTGAAAAAAAAATCTTCTCTTCGAAAACCCTTCCCCAAATGAAATGAAACTTGGTAAGCAGCATGTACAGAAGGTTCTCTGTAAAATTACTCAATTTGTCCCATTCTGTCAACAAACATGCCGCCATAGGTAATTCTTGTTTCTGATGGGTCATTTTTTTTAATCTTCTCCTCTGAAATTTCCCGCCCAAATGAACCGATACTTGGTAGGTATCATGTATACAAGGTCATCTATAAAAGTAGCAAAGTCACAGTGACTCACTAAATATCACTAAAACAGTCAATACTTCTGTTTTCGTTATTTACAGACGGCGAAATTTGTATTTGCAATGCGACTTGGTTCAATGTTGACAATGTTATTTGTTATATCCTCTGCCAACAACATTGTGTACTATCGTGGTCAATGACATGTTATACATATGACTTTTGCATCACGAAGAATAGATGTATGATTGATCAAGCTCATCATTAGGACTCTGTGGTCTTTAATGCGAACACAGTTAAATGTGATTATCTGCATCTTACAAACACATGGAAAACATTTATTAATGGAACCAATTCACTAAAAGGGAATGGTTGATACTATAAACCTATTAATTCAACTAAAGCTGCAGAACCGTAGCTCTGAATGGTGATTATTGTTTTTGTTCCCCCCCAAAAAAAATAATAAGGACCATTCAGATGGACAGTTCCTTTAATTCCGCAACTGTTTATTGAGGTGATCAATGTGAGAGGTCATATACTCGTCTGTAAGATGTATTGCTATTGCCTTTGTTTCAACGATGTTTCCTATTGGAATTAGGAACTGTTCAGAAGGTGTGGTATCTTTTGTTTTTTTTTCAATTTGATTTCGTCATAGTACTGTGGAATCTGGTAACTTAATGTGTAGAAAATGTTCATAATTTAAAATTTGAAATTGGGAATACATTTTTTAATTTGTAGTTTCTATTTTGGAAATGCTCATTAAATAATATTGACATTTTATTTCTGAAGTGAGAATAGTTCACTATATAATTAAATAATTAATGATATTTAGTGTTATTTAAAATTGTTGTGTTGCGATTAATCGCAATGCATTAATGTCTATTTTGAAATGTTTAGTTATTTCCGACGAGATCGACATGTAATTCAGCATAATTGAAACCTATTTATGACATGTCATGCAAAATTACTTAAATACATAGATTCCTTGTGTCATGTTTGTTACTGGAATCATAGAATGCAAACAGTTGTTCATAAAACTTTATTGACAGTTTTAACTTTTATTTATATAATTATTCATTGTGTGTTAATACATGACCGAAATTACCATTCAGAAGTTGCGATTTATAATCATTGACTGGATATCAATATTTGTATGGTGGGCAGCTCTGCACAAAAGTGTCACAAACTAAACGAAGTTGCACGGGAGTTGACGACGCTGTGCCAATCTTTTGTGCGTCATATGAAAAGGTAAACGCTGTAACTGACAACACTTCACGCCTTCTCTTTCATTTTAACATAAAGTTGGAAAACGTTTTGTTTCTTGATTAATAGTCTGTAGAAACAAAAGCTAAACCATATACTAATAACATTAATAGATCTAGGGAGATTATGTTGTTAAAAGTTATTTTTATTGTTGTAGTTTTGTTCAAAGCCACCTTTCAAGTAATTTTAACTTTGTGTAATATTTTTGTGAAAACCAGATATTCAAAAGTCTTGGTAAATGAGTTTAAGGTAAATATAATTAAGTTTGAATGGAAATGTATTTTGATTGATATTTTTACTTGTTTTCAAATACTAAAGCTTCCAATAGTTAGGAATTCTGCATATATATTTCTCAGGATTTTGGTAATCTACCGTAGGATTTTAGACAGATAAACTTCCGATAGTCAGGGATTATGAACACATATTTCTCAGGCTTTGGGAAATTCAGCTGAGGATTTTAAATAATACAGTTCTAATAGTTAGGGATTTTGCATGTGTATTTCCCAGGCTTTAGGAAATCTAGTGTAGGATTTTAAATAATGCGATTTCAACAGTTAGGAATTCTGCATACATATTTGCACCTTTAGGAAATCCAGTCTAGGATTTTCAATATTAAAACTTCCAATAGTTAGGGATTATATACGTGTATTTTGCAGGCTTTGGGAGACCAGTATATGATTTAAATTATAGTGAAAGACATATCCACTAAACATTTGTTTGACAATTACACATAAGGAATACATTATTATTGTGATAACAGTTAGTACATTAATATACATGTCATAGATAACTGTTTAATAATCAAGGACATATTCTAATTTAATGACACCTTCATAGTTTTCAGTTATTAAACACATACCAAAGGTGACACATACAATTTTCCACTAATAGAGGATATACAATACACAAGAAATTAGCAACAATATTTCAATTTGGAAACACAAGACAAAGCTTTGCTCACATAAAGTTATTTGCATATACACAAATATAAAATAGTAATTACTGCTGCAAATAGTTTACTCAATGTATCTGGAGATATAGTAATTTTTATTGTTGAAATATTGATGCATTGTATCCACATATTATGTAAGAGCTCAGGATCCAGACAGATTAATTACTTTGACTTTATCCATTTTGTGACATTGAGAATAAGTACAGAAAATATATGATATATTTAAATCATTTCGTATTCCTGAAATTTTGCCATGTTTTCCCTGACTTTTAGTTTCTGAAGAATAAATGCCGAATAACTAAATCTTAGTAATGCGTGATGCTTAGAGTATTGCTTTCCATTGGAGTGTGACACATGCAATCACTTTGTCTACTGCCATACTCAGAATATGAAACCATGTTAGGTACAATTTAAAGGCTATTCCGGGTATATACGAATTTGAGAATCATAGATTTGTATGAATTTAGTAGGCTTTTTGATCCCTTCACTTTTTGTTAATTCTCCGTTGAACCTTCTACAGCACAGTAAAACCCTGAATAAACCGGAATCCTATATTACCCCTGTATAAATCGAACCTTAAAAAAAGTCCTAATGTAGGAATGTTTTTGCTAAATTTAACCTGTATGTATGGATCAAACACATATCAATTGTGAATGTAAAAGTTGTTGTCGGTGATTAAGGGTGAGTTCGGTTTAGATATATTTCACTTTATTAGATATCGGATATTCCACTGATGTGCTTTGTTTTATTTCTTTCGTTCAAGGGTTGGAGTGTTCTATACGTCGCCACTTTGCAACACAATGTAGAAGCCGTCACGTTTTTGTTATTGAATGGTGCAAACGTAAACGCCAAAAATAACATGGTAAGTAAGTTAATTAAGTATAACAAGGGTATAATTTTTTTTCTAAATCAACACTTTGAGTTGAAAATAAAACCAATCACAGCAGCATATACCATTGTTCAGAAAACCATTAAGTTGTTATATGAATAACAAAGACAGAGTGAGAACAGTTGTTATGGAGATATATAATAATGACAGAAGCAGGTCAAAATATAGTTCTGTATTTGGTATATGCAACAACATTTAGCAAGATCTTCACCAACGCCCCTTGCACAATAACAGCGAAGCACATATAAAGAAACAATAAAGAAAACATTCACATATACCATTCAACTTTACAAACGATAACGAAAACATTCACATATTTCATTGATATTAGCAACAGATAAAGAAAAAATGACAGATTCGATATCAAAATAAAAATTAAACAAATTCACGGAGTCTATTCATATAAACAGATAATGTATAAAAGAAAACGCATTCACACATTCCATTCGTCTAAGCAAACGATAAAGAAAACATTCGCAGATTCCATTCGTCTAAATAAACGATAAGAAACCATTCACATTGTCCATTTATATAAAGGATCAATAAAAAAAACCCATCCACATATTCCATTCATTTAAACAGATAATAAAGAAAACTTTCACAGATTCATCGAATTTCATTGTACCAATTGTCCAATCTCTCTCTCATTTCTATATAATGTTTTGATATAATAGTTGAAAGTGTTCTCTACCAATGAGATATTTTCCCCTGAAATGTAAGTTATCAACATCCAAGCAATCGTTACCTCTCCAGCTTAAATTACTTAGATTAATAGAACGTCCAACTTCTATACCAAGGGAATGATCCCTTAATCGAATTTTTGACATGCATATTTCTGGGTTTTAGTTAGGTTTTAGCTTAGCATTGACAAAAAGCCAGAAATGCAGAAAAAATCATACTTTTTATTGAATTTATTGATTTATATACACCAACAGATTTTAATTTTTTTGTAAGCTTTTCAAAAACCTTTTTACTCTTCACAACTTATAACATTAATGCCCACTTCTTTCAACAACATGGCATATATTATATGTATGCCAATGGTTATACTTAAAGCAATGCTTTTATAACAACAAGTGAGAAGTATTTGAACTATCCAGAATAGTATTACTTGGTTTGTACTTTGCTGGTTTTAAATATGAACTTCCTTAGAAAATGAGAACCGATGAATACGTATTTATATATTTCACTGATAACAACACTATTTTAATGATGCTGTTTGTCTTTATTAAGTCATCTTCCTGTGATGACATGGATTGACACCTATTGACCATTGTCAAATTAAAATATTCACTTTAAATTATATGTGGCTGGTTTCCATTGCTACATGATATTGTCAGTATTACTACATTTGCTGATATAACATGGCTGTAGTTTTTTTTCTAGCTACACTATATTGACTTGGCTTCCATTGTTGGACAATATTCACTGTATTACAACATTTTTTTCAGGCTTTGAAAAATCCAGTGTCGGATTTCAAAGATTAAACTTCCAACGGTTAGGAATTCTGAACGTGTATTTCTCACGCCTTGAGGAATCCAGTGTAGGATTTTAAATGATTAAACCTTCAACAGTTAGGAATTCCTAATGCATTTACAGTAATATATTTGTTATTGGTCTCTAGAACTCTTTAAAAGTACATTTTACTCTTATTAATTTTTTGGCTTTCGAGACATATCGCCTTATTGGTCGCTAGCTTATTGGTCGTTAGAAATTGGTCGCTAGCTGGAGCCTGGTTGTAAGAGCTCAGGATGCGGATATATTAATTGCCTTCACTTTATCCATTTTGTAACATTGAGAATAAGTACAGAAAATATATGACGTATTTAAATCATATAGCAATCCTCGAATTTTGCCATGTTTTCCCTGACTTTTATTTTGTGAAGTGTTAGTTACGAATAACTGAATCTTGTAATTTGTGATAAATAGAATATTGTTTACGCAAACGTAAAAGCCACAACTATATTTGTAATTATATCCGTATGTTAATTAAGTCAAATACATTTCTGGCTTTTCTAAATCACCATGCTGAGTCGATAATAAAACCAATCATAGGAGCATTAACAATTGCCCTGGAAAAAAACCCATTAAGTTGCTATATAAATAATAAAATAACACAACGAAAAAAAAGTAGCAAAATATATGAAAATGACAGAAGCAGGTAGAAATATCAGTTCTGTATTTGGAAAAAGCAACAAAACTTTTTACAAACGCCCCTTGCACAATATATAGATAGATCACCACCGGCGACATATATATAAACAGACGAGAAAGAAAACTCACATGCGTTCTATTCATATAATCTAACAATAAAAACATTCACTGATTCCATTCAGACCAATAAAATATTCACAGATTCCATTCATATAAACAAACAACAAAGAAAGCATTCACATTTTCCATTCGTATAAATAAACGGCGAAGAAAGCATTCGAAGATTCCATTTATATAAAGAAACGATATAACAAACGTGCATAGATTCCATTCATATAAAATCAATTAAAAATTCACAGATTCCATTCATCTAATCCAACGCTAAAGAAAACATTCACATATTCCATTATTTAAAGAATCAACAAGGAAAACATTCACAGATTCCATTCATATAAAGAAAGAATAAAGAAAACATCCATAGATTCCATTCATATACACAGATTATAAAAAACATTCACATATTCCATTCATATAAACAGATGATAAAACAAACATTCACAGATTCCTCTCGATATGCATTGTACGAATTGGCCGATCTCTCCCTATTTTGTATTTAGTGTTTTGATATAATAGTTTACCATGTTTTGTTCCAATGAGATATTTGCCTCAGAGTTGTAAGCAACCAACAATCAAGCAATCGTTACCTCTTCAGCTTAAATTAATAGAACGTCCAGCTGCTATACCGAGAGAATTATCTATTAATCGAATTTTTTACATGCATATTCCTAGGTTTTAGTTAATTTATAGTTAAGCATTGACTATAAGATCAGTCCGGCAGAAAATATCATACTTTATATTGAATGTATTGCTTTTTATGCACCAAAAACACTTTGTATTTTTTAAATCTTTTCAATTTTTGCTTGCTCTTCACAACTTATAACATTAATGCCCACTTCTTTTAACAACAGTACATGCATTATATGTAAGCCAATGGCTATGCTAAACGCAATGCTTCTATAGCAATAAGTGAGAATTAGTTGAAATATCCAGAATAGTATGACTTGGCTTGTATTTTTTTTCTTCTTTTAAATATGAACTCTGTTGTTAATGTTAAAAGTATCATAAATAACTCCATGGTAGGTCTAGATTATTAGAAAGCGGGAATCGATGAATGCTTATTATATTTCACTGAGAACAACACTATTTTAATGATCAAGTGTATAGTTCCTATCTATCTTCATTAAGTCATTATCTTACTGTTTTATGGATGAAGACCTATTCATCATGATTCCAAAGTAAACGATCATAATTTGGTTGATGCAGTTCAGCATCTACGAAACCAAGATCATGCAATTGTCGATATTCGTAGTAAACTAGTAAGAAATCGACATAACTTTTCATAGGTACATGACAATGGCCAAATTAAAATATTTACTTTACATTAGCTGTGGCTGGTTTCCATAGTTACACAATATGGTCCGTATTACAACAGTTACTGGTATAACATGGCTGTAGTTGTTTTCTAGCTGCAATATATTGAATTGGTTTCAATAGTTACACGATATTGTCTGTATGACAACATTTACTTGTATAAAATGGCTGTAGTTGTTTTCTAGCTGTACTATATTGACTTGGTTCCCATAGTTACACAATATTAACTGTATTACAACATTTACTGGTATAGAATGGCTGTAGTTGTTTCATAGCTGCAATATATTGAATTGTTTTCCATAGTTACACGATATTGTCTGTATTACAAAATTTACTTGTATAAAATGGCTGTAGTTGTTTTCTAGCTGCAATATATTGAATTGGTTTCCAGAGTTACATGATATTGTCTGTATTACAACATTTACTTGTATAAGATGGCTGTAGTTCTTTCCTAGCTGCACTATATTGAATTGGTTTCCATAATTACACAATATGGTCTGTATTACAACATTTACTTGTATAAAATGGCTGTAGTTGTTTTCTAGCTGCACTATATTGAATTGGTTTCCATAGATACACGATATTGTCTGCACTACAACATTTACTGGTATAAAATGGCGGTAGTTGTTTCCTAGTTGTACTATATTGAATTGGTTTCCATAGCTAGACGATACTGACTGCATTATAACATTTACTGGCATAACTTGACTGTTATTGTCTCTACCGACAAGGCCCCTAACAATATTGATTTTGTGTGTAAATCACGTTACGTAGACTGCTTGATAAATGAATTATGCATTGACAATTCACTTGGAAAACCCTATATATACCCCGATGACAATTGCGAAAGAGGAAATCCCGGACAAGCACATCCTTGTTTTTAGTTCCGTTGGAATTTCAAACAAAGAGGAATAACTGGATCTACCGTCACTCTACTTGATTCCTAGATTACACAATTGTCCTTACACACAGCATTGTATTGCAGGGTATACCAAATGCTCCACGACACCTCTTTCCATATCATTAACATATCTTCAAGCAACTGTGAAAACCGTGATTCAGTGTTAATGCCACAATAGCTACTCCTCCTGCAATAGCATTAGAAAGATCGACTTCTTTACCCTCTACATAACTATTTCCCACTCTAAGCTGACATCACAACACGGAACTCAGAACGCAAAGACACAACATAGGATAAAACATTTACTGGTTTAAATGACATTTGGTTGGCTTCAATCTACAATATATTGGCTGTAAAACAACTTTTAATAATAGGTTGTTGTAGTCGGATTCCATAGTTACATGATATTATATATATATATATCATGTAATAGTAAGACTAAAAGTTAGAGATAACCGAAGGAGCAATGACGAATTGACAATCCAGAGACACAGGTAACATTGGACACAAGACCCATAACGAACACAAAACAAAACAAGAATAACAAAACAGATACGAGCTAGGAAAAAGATGGGTAACACAGAGGAAATAAAATAACTTTGACCTGGTAGTTGCCTTACCGATTGCAAATTAGGGATCGCACTTTTACTGAGATAAATATCAAATAAACTGCTGAACTTTTATTTTCGGTTGGTGTTTTAGGACACATTAGATGTGCTTCATCTGCCTGTGTATCGTTATTGGCAATAACAAATACAAACACAAATATAAAACAAAACCACAAAACCGATGTAAACACTAACTCATACAAATAAAAACCGATAATAAGACCTGTTACTGCATGACGGTTAGCTTTTTATACATCATTTACTGTACAGCTAGTTTTTCTCATGGACTTTACATTTTTGCTATCTTGACTGTTTCAAAAATGACGAGTTTAAATCCGTAAATTTTAGAATCAACATGATAACATTACAGTTTTGATCGTGAAACAATTAAGCGCTATATACAGTTAAGTCCCATGCTTTAGTGGAGTTCGTGTTGCTCAAACTATAGTGTTTATGTAGTGTTTTGTGGACTGCCCATTGGTTAAGTTTTCGTATTTTATATTTGCCTATTGTTTGTCTGTTCTTCTTTGATTTATGAATAAGTTATCATTTGTTTTTAATTTACGATCCACATAAGCGTATTGTTCTAGTACAAAGAAGACATAATCATGATATAGCTGACAAATGGCTCACTGAGTACAATCACTAACTGACGATTTAATTTATAACTTCTGATTACCTCCTATGGCATCTTCAAACTCTTCATATATTGCATCTTTTCATATCGTAATCAATTATATTTCATATCCACCAAAATACATTTTACACTGTACATCTGCCAAATTTCATAGCATCATACTAAATTCAAAATGGTGATGCTTTCATTAGAAATACATAATTAGTTATAAAATTAGTAAGTGTCTATAATTCTATAATGATTTTTTTTTCAATTTAGCAAAGTTTTATTGAAATCTGAAAAAAAAAATTATAAAATTTAAACAGTACCGATACCTGATCTCGATCTTGTTAATGTTAGTAAGATATATAATTATTAGTACTTGTTAGTATATAATATACATACATTTTAGATCAATGTGATATATTTATCAAATACAATTTTACACAATAGTTTGATATATAGTAATCCTATTTCGTACTTACGAGATATATAGAAATAAATAAAACAGAAACAACAAAGAAGTCATAAATTATATATGTCCTCTAATATAGGTAATCGAGTATATCTGCACAACTATATACAAGTGCACCTGTAAATATATATGTGTTTTTAATCTACAGGGAGATACCCCACTTTCGTGTGCAGCATTATATGGATATACTGAGGTGATTGAGTTGTTAATAGCAAACGGAGCAGATCCGAATATCAGAACAGACGTTGTAAGTACCAATTATTAATATGCAGTAAAATCTGCCTAATTAGAAACAAAATTATCATTGCAACTTACTGCAGAGTTTACCTTTTAATCAGTAGTATATACGTACATCCATTGCGACAGCTATTGGAGTGCATCGTAACAGGACAACAGACTTGAAACAAGGAATATTGAGTAACAGCTGGTTAGAAGTGATCATAAATGGCAAGTTGAAAGGCAACAAGTTTGAAACAAAGAATACTGAGTAACAGCCTGTCAGGAGTGATCGTTGGTCGCAAGTGGAAGTGCAACAAACTTGAAATAAGGAATAGTGAATAACAGTTGGTTAGTAGTGATAGTTGGTGGCAAGTTGAAGTGCAACAAATTTGAACAAGGAACACTGAGTAACTACTTGTTAGAAGAGTTCGTTGATTGTAAGTTGAAGTACAACAAACTTGAAACAAGGAATTAAGTACTGTATTTGATGAGTTGGAGGTGTCAATTGTGGATTTGACGGTCGCAAATGCAGTTTTACTGGCGACGCGTAACCATTAAAACGGAAATTTGCGACTGTCAAATCCACAATTGACACCAACAACTCTTCAAATACAGGACTGTTATTCCTATTCTTATGAAATTCTCCCAACGTGTGCACACTAGGTTGAAATATATGCACTTTTCAAATAAATGACGAAATATATGCACTTTTCAAATTCCTTCCGATAAAAAAATAGTGATGTAGTTGTTTAAGGACCCGCCATTTTGAAAACGTGAAATCCTACATGTCATATGTACAACAATACACAAAAAAATAATTAAAATGCCTACCTTTGAAAAGTTATTTTAGTTAAATTCTATCTAAATTAGAGTGTACACGAAGCCAAATGACCTCTGATCTTTACATTTTAAACTGGAAGTCTTCATATGACGTCACGTTGTTTATGTGCCAAAGTCGTTCAACAATATTTCCAGGAATTTTAACTTTTGTGATTATTAGACCCAAGGATATGCAAGAATACATTTTTATGTTCAGCATTGCATTACAATCAAATCTCCAATTGATTCTGTGAAATTTTCAAATACAATACAGTTATCTCCTAAATAGGTCGTAAGCGTCAATTTCGTAGTCGGAAATATCAGGGTCAGCCACATTGTTGACAAACAAGGGCATTCAGCGTAGGAATGTAGCATTCCTTCAGGCATGTCAACTGCATATTTGACGGCTCTCAATAGCCATTGAAAATACGCGTTACATTATAATTGTATTAGAATACTTAGTAACAGTTTGTTAGTAGTGTTCAGTTATAGGACGTTGAAGTGCAACAAATTTAAAACAAGGAATATTGAGTAACAGCTGTTTAACAATGATCGTTGATAGCAAACTCTTGAAACAATGAATACCGAGCGACAGCTGGTCAGGGGTTGTTTGATGGCACGTTACAGGGCTACAAACTGGCAAAAAGGAATACTGATTGAAAGATGGTTAGGAGTTGATTTCTTCGTTATTTAGTCCAGTAAAAAAAGAAATAGTTTATGTTCGAGACAACATGTGAAATAAAACGTAAAAATGTATCACCCGGGTCTTTCACTCACCTGAGTGCATGTGTGGGATTCGGCACTGTCGGGTGTCAAATGTTAACTTTGTATTGTGTGGGCGGGCTCTAGAAATATTTCCTGTATGCCCCGATGTCGATTCACTGTGTTGAATATGCATTTACAGTAATATATTTGTTATTGGTCTTTACAAATCTTTAAACGTACATTTTACTCTTATTAATTTTTTTGCTTTCGAGACATATCGCCTTATTGGTCGCTAGAAATTGGTCGCTAGCTTGAGCCTGGTTGAAAGATCTCAGGATGCGGATATATTAATTGCCTTCACTTTATCCATTTTGTAACATTGAGAATAAGTACAGAAAATATATGACGTATTTAAATCATATAGCAATCCTCGAATTTTGCCATGTTTTCCCTGTTCCCTGACATTTATTTTGTGAAGTGTTAGTTACGAATAACTGAATCTTGTAATTTGTGATAAATAGAATATTGTTTACGCAAACGTAAAAGCCACAACTATATTTGTAATTATATCCGTATGTTAAGTAAGTCAAATACATTTCTGGTTTTTCTAAATCACCATGCTGAGTCGATAATAAAACCAATCACAGGAGCATTAACAATTGCTCTGGAAAAAAAACCCCATTAAGTTGTTATATAAATAATGAAATAACACAACGAAAACAAAAGTAGCAAAATAAATGAAAATGACAGAAGCAGGTAGAAATATCAGTTCTGTATTTTGAAAAAGCAACAAAACGTTTTACAAACGCCCCTTGCACAATATATAGATCACCACCAGCGACATATATATAAACAGACGAGAAAGAAAACTCACATGCGTTCTATTCATATAATCTAACAATAAAAACATTCACTGATTCCATTCAGACCAATAAAACATTCACAGATTCCATTCATATAAACAAACGACAAAGAAAGCATTCACATTTTCCATTCGTATAAATAAACGGCGAAGAAAACATTCGAAGATTCCATTTATATAAAGAAACGATATAACAAACGTGCATAGATTCCATTCATATAAAATCAATTAAAACATTCACAGATTCCATTCATCTAAACAAACGATAAAGAAAACATTCAAATATTCCATTATTTAAACAACCAACAAGGAAAACATTAACAGATTCCATTCATATAAAGAAATAATAAAGAAAACATCCATAGATTCCATTCATATACACAGATTCTGAAAAAAACATTCACAAATTCCATTCATATAAACAGATGATAAAACAAACATTCACAGATTCCTCTCGATATGCATTGTACGAATTGGCCGATCTCTCCCTATTTTGTATTTAGTGTTTTGATATAATAGTTGACCATGTTTTGTTCCAATGAGATATTTGCCTCAGAGTTGTAAGCAACCAACAATCAAGCAATCGTTACCTCTTCAGCTTAAATTAATAGAACGTCCAACTGCTATATCGAGGGAATTATCTATTAATCGAATTGTTGACATGCATATTTCTAGGTTTTAGTCAATTTATAGTTAAGCATTGACTATAAGATCAGTCCGGCAGAAAATATCATACTTTATATTGAATGTATTGCTTTATATGCACCAACAACACTTTGTATTTTTTAAATATTTTCTATTTTTGCTTGCTCTTCACAACTTATAACATTAATGCCCACTTCTTTTAACAACAGTACATGCATTATATGTAAGCCAATGGCTATGCTAAACGAAATGCTTCTATAGCAATAAGTGAGAATTAGTTGAAATATCCAGAATAGTATGACTTGACTTGTATTTTTTTGGGGGGGTTTTAAATATGAACTTCCTTGTTAATGTTAAAAGTATCATAAATAACTCCATGGTAGGTCTAGATTCTTAGAAAGCGGGAATCGATGAATGCTTATTATATTTCACTGACAACAACACTATTTTAATGATGCAGTGCATAGTTCCTATCTATCTTCATTAAGTCATTATCTTCCTGTTTCATGGATGAAGACATATTCATCATGATTCCAAAGTAAACGATCATAATTTTGTTGATGCAGTTCAGCATCCACGAAACCAAGATCATGTAAATGTCGATATTCGTAGTAAACTGGTAAGAAATCGACATAACTTTTCATAGGTACATGACAATGGCCAAATTAAAATATTTACTTTACATTAGCTGTGGCTGGTTTCCATAGTTACACAATATTGTCCGTATTACAACAGTTACTGGTATAAAATGGCTGTAGTTGTTTTCTAGCTGCAATATATTGAATTGGTTTCCATAGTTACACGATATTGTCTGTATGACAACATTTACTGGTATAAAATGGCTGTAGTTGTTGTCTAGCTGCAATATATTGAATTGTTTTCCATAGTTACGCGATATTATCTGTATTACAACATTTACTTGCATACAATAGCTGTAGTTGTTTTCTAGCTGCACTATATTGAATTGGTTTCCAGAGTTACATGATATTTTCTGTATTACAACATTTACTTGTATTACATTGCTGTAGTTGTTTCCTAGCTGCATTATATTGAATTGGTGTCGATAGTTAACCAATTGTGTCTGTATTATATCATTTACTTGTATAAAATGGCTGTAGTACTATATTGAATTGGTTTCAATAGCTAGACGATAGTGACTGCATTATAACATTTACTATCATAACTTGACTGTTATTGTCTCTCCCGACAAGGCCCCTAACAATGTTGATTTTGTGTGTAAATCACGTTATGTAGACTGCTTGATAAATGAATAATGCATTGACAATTCACTTGGCAAACTCTACATATACCCCGATGACAATTGTGAAAGAGGAAATCCGGGAAAAGCACATGCTTGTTTTTAGTTCCGTTGGAATTGCAAACAAAGAGGAATAACTGGATCTACCGTCACTCTACTTGATTCCTAGATTACACAATTGTACTTACACACATCATTGTATTGCAGAGTATACCAAATGCTCCACGACACCTCTTTCCATATCATTAACATATCTTCAAGCAACTGTGAAAACTGGGATTCAGAGTTAATGCCACAATAGCTACTCCTCCTGCAATAGCATTAAAAAGATCGACTTCTCTACCCTCTACATAACTATTTCCCACTCTAAGCTGACATCACAACACGGAACTCAGAACGCAAAGACACAACATAGGATAAAACATTTACTGGTTTAAATGACATTTGGTTGGCGTCAATCTACAATATATTGACTGTAAAACAACTTTTAATAATAGGTTGTTGTAGTAGGCAGTCATAGTTACATGATATTATATATATATCATGTAATAGTAAGACTAAAAGTTAGAGATAACCGAAGGAGCAAAAACGAATTGACAATCCAGAGACACATGTAACATTGGACACAAGACGCATAACGAACACAAAACAAAACAAGAATAACAACACAGATACGAGCTAGGAAAAAGATGGGTAACACAGACGAAATAAAATAACTTTGACCTGGTAGTTGCCTTACCGATTGCAAATTAGGGATCGCACTTTTACTGAGATAAATATTAAATAAACTGCTGAACTTTTATTTTCGGTTGGTATTTTATGACACATTAGATGTGCTTCATCTGCCTGTGTATCGTTATTGGCAATAACAAATACAAACACAAATATAAAACAAAACCACAAAACCGATGTAAACACTTACTCATACAAATAAAAACCGATAATAAGACCTGTTACTGCATGACGGTTAGCTTTTTATACATCATTTACTGTACAGCTAGTTTTTCTCACGGACTTTACATTTTTGCTATCTTGACTGTTTCAAAAATGACGAGTTTAAATCCGTAAATTATAGAATCAACATGATAACATAACAGTTTTGATCGTGAAACAATTAAGCGCTATATACAGTTCAGTCCCATACTTTAGTGGAGTTCGTGTTGCTCAAACTATAGTGTTTATGTAGTGTTTTGTAGACTGCCCATTGGTTAAGTTTTCGTATTTTATATTTGCCTATTGTTTATCTGTTCTTCTTAGATTGATGAATAAGTTATCATTTGTTTTTAATTTACGATCCACATAAGCGTATTGTTCTTGTACAAAGAAGACATAATCATGATACAGCTGACAAATGGCTCACTGAGTACAATCACTAACTGACGATTCAATTTATAACTTCTGATTACCTCCTATGGTATCTTCAAACTCTTCATGCATTGCATCTTTTCATATCTTTATCAATTATATTTCATATCCACCAAAATACATTTTACACTGTACATCTGCCAAATTTCATGGCATCATAATACATTCAAAATGGTGATGCTTTCATTAGAAATACATAATTAGATATAAAATTAATACATTTCTATAATTCTATAATGATTTTTTTTTCAATTTAGCAAAGTTTTATTGAAATCTTCAAAAAAAAAATTATAAAATCTAAACAGTACCGATACCTGATCCCGGTCTCGTTAATGTTAGTAAGATATATAATCATTAGTACTTGTTAGTATATAATATACATACATTTTAGATCAATGTGATATATTTATCAAATACAATTTTACACAATAGTTTGATATATAGTAATCCTATTTAGTACTTACGAGATATATAGAAATAAATAAAACAGAAACAACAAAGAAGTCATAAATTGTATCATATGTCATCATATGTCCTCTAATATAGGTAATCGAGTATATCTGCACAACTATATACAAGTGCACCTGTAAATATATATGTGTTTTTAATCTACTTTAAACATTGTTTTTTTTTTTTTTCAAATCGTAATTCATTATCTTTCAGATCCACCAAAAACCATTTTACGCTGTAGATCTGCAAAATTTCATGGCGTCAGAATTAATTCAAAATGGTGGTGTTTTCAATAGAATTATATATTTAGATATAAAATTAATAAACGTGTATAATGTTTTTTCCTGCACTTTAACTAAGTTTTATTGAAATCTGTACATTTTGTTCTAAATGCAAACAGTAACGGTACACCATCTCGGCCTCGTTCACGTTAGTTAGCATATGTAATTATTAGTACTTGTTAGTATATGATATACATACATTTTTAGATCAATATAATATATTTAACAAATACAATTTTGCACAATATTTTAACACTATAATAATTTAATTTTTTTTTTACTTACGAGATAAGTAGAAATAAATAAATCAGAAACAAAGAAGTCATAAATTGTTTCATATGTTATAATATGTCCTCTAATATAGGTAATTGAGTATATCGGCACAACTTTAAACAATTATACCTGTAGATATGTATGTATTTTTAATCTACAGGGAAAGACCCCGCTTTATTGTGCAGCATTACATGGACATACTGAGACGGTTGAGTTGTTAATAGCAAAAGGAGCAGATCCGAATAACAGAACAAACGTTGTAAGTATCAATTACATCGGGTAGAAATATACTGTAAAAGCTGCCTAATTAGAAATAACATTATCATTGCAACTTGCTGCAGAGTTTACCTTTTAATCAGTAGTATATACGTACATCCATTGCGACAGCTATTGGAGTGCATCGTAACAGGACAACAGACATGAAACAGGGAATATTGAGTAACAGCTGGTTAGAAGTGATCATAAATGGCAAGTTGAAAGGCAACAAGCTTGAAACAAGGAATACTGAGTAACAGCCTGTCAGGAGTGATCGTTGGTCGCAAGTGGAAGTGCAACAAATTTGAAACAAGGAACACTGAGTAACAACTTGTTAGAATAGTTCGTTGATTGTAAGTTGAAGTACTACAAACTTGAAACAAGGAATTAAGTACTGTATTTGATGAGTTGGAGGTGTCAATTGTGGATTTGACGGTCGCAAATGCAGTTTTACTGGCGACGCGGAACCATTAAAACGATTATTGCGACTGTCAAATCCACAATTG
Organism: Gigantidas platifrons; assembly: GCA_002080005.1. Lineage (NCBI taxonomy): Eukaryota > Metazoa > Mollusca > Bivalvia > Mytilida > Modiolidae > Gigantidas > Gigantidas platifrons. The sequence continues at coordinate 36,905 of MJUT01037087.1, forward strand.
ACACCAACAACTCTTCAAATACAGGCCTGTTATTCCTATTCTTATGAAATTCTCCCAACGTGTGCACACTAGTTTGAAAACATACAAATAAATGACGAAATATATGCACTTTTCAAATTCCTTCCGATAAAAAATAGTTATGTAGTTGTTTAAGGACCCGCCATTTTGAAAACGTGAAATCCTACATGTCATATGTAAAACAATACACAAAAACATAATTAAAATGCCTACCTTGAAAAGTTATTTTAGTTAAATTATATCTAAATTGGAGCGTACACGAAGCCAAATGACGTCTGATCTTTACATTTTATACTGGAAGTCTTCATATGACGTCACGTTGTTTATGTGCCAAAGTCGTTCAACAATATTTCCCGGAATTTTAACTTTTGTGATTTTTAGACACAGGGATATGCAAGAATACATTTTTATGTTCAGTATTGCATTAGAATGGACAGTAAACTCGATCTGCGACAATCAAATCTCCAATTGATGCCGTGAAATTTTCAAATACAATACAGTTATCTCCTAAATATGTCGTCAGCGTCAAATTCGTAGTCGGAAATATCAGTGTCAGCCACATTGTTTACAAACAAGTGCATTCGGCGTAGGAATATAGCATTCCTTCAGGCATGTCAACTGCATATTTAACGCTCTCAATAGCCAATGAAAATACACGTTACATTATAATTGTATTAGAATACTTAGTAACAGTTTGTTATTAGTGATCAGTTATAGGACGTTGAAGTGCAACAAACTTAAAACAAGGAATATTGAGTAACAGCTGTTTAACAATGATCGTTGATAGCAAGCTCTTGAAACAATGAATACCGAGCGACAGCTGGTCAGGGGTGGTCTTTGATGGCACATTACAGGGCTACAAACTGGCAAAAAAGAATACTGACTGAAAGATGGTTAGGGGTTGATTTCTTCGTTATTTAGTCCAGTAAAAAAAAAGAAATATTTTATGTTCGAGAGAACATGTGAAATAAAACGTAAAAATGTATCACCCGGATCTTTCACTCACCTGAGTGCATGTGTGGGATTCGGCACTGTCGGGTGTCAAATGTTAGCTTTGTATTGTGTGGGCTGGCTCTAGAAATATGTCCTGTATGCCCCGATGTCGATTCACTGTGTTGAATATGTATTTACAGTAATATCTTTGTTATTGGTCTCTAGAAATCTTTAAAAGTACATTTTACTCTTATTAATTTTTTGGCTTTCGAGACATATCGCTTTATTGGTCGCTAGCTTATTGGTCGCTAGAAATTGGTCGCTAGCTTGAGCCTGGTTGTAAGAGCTCAGGATGCGGATATATTAATTGCCTTCACTTTATCCATTTTGTAACATTGAGAATAAGTACAGAAAATATATGACGTATTTAAATCATATAGCAATCCTCGAATTTTGCCATGTTTTCCCTGACTTTTATTTTGTGAAGTGTTAGTTACGAATAACTGAATCTTGTAATTTGTGCTACATAGAATATTGTTTACGCAAACGTAAAAGCCACAACTATATTTGTAATTATATCCGTATGTTAAATAAGTCAAATACATTTCTGGTTTTTCTAAATCACCATGCTGAGTCGATAATAAAACCAACCACAGGAGCATTAACAATTGCTCTGGAAAAAAAACCCCATTAAGTTGCTATATAAATAATGAAATAACACAACGAAAAAAAAAGTAGCAAAATAAATGAAAATGACAGAAGCAGGTAGAAATATCAGTTCTGTATTTGGAAAAAAGCAACACAACTTTTTACAAACGCCCCTTGCACAATATATAGATCACCACCAGCGACATATATATAAACAGACGAGAAAGAAAACTCACATGCGTTCTATTCATATAATCGAACAATAAAAACATTCACTGATTCCATTCAGACCAATAAAACATTCACAGATTCCATTCATATAAACAAGCGACAAAGAAAGCATTCACATTTTCCATTCGTATAAATAAACGGCGAAGAAAGCATTCGAAGATTACATTAATATAAAGAAACGATATAACAAACGTGCATAGATTCCATTCATATAAAATCATTTAAAACATTCACAGATTCCATTCATCTAAACAAACGATAAAGAAAACATTCAAATATTCCATTATTTAAACAACCAACAAGGAAAACATTCACAGATTCCATTCATATAAAGAAAGAATAAAGAAAACATCCATAGATTCCATTCATATACACAGATTCTAAAAAAACATTCACAAATTCCATTCATATAAACAGATGATAAAACAAACATTCACAGATTCCCCTCGATATGCGTTGTATCAATTGGCTGATTTCTCCCTATTTTGTATTTAGTGTTTTGATATAATAGTTGACCATGTTTTGTTCCAATGAGATATTTGCCTCTGAGTTGTAAGCAACCAACAATCAAGCAATCGTTACCTCTTCAGCTTAAATTAATAGAACGTCCAACTGCTATATCGAGGGAATAATCTATTAATCGAATTTTTGACATGCATATTTCTAGGTTTTAGTTAATTTATAGTTAAGCATTGACTATAAGATCAGTCCGGCAGAAAATATCATACTTTATATTGAGTGTATTGCTTTATATGCACCAAAAACACTTTGTATTTTTTTTAAAATCTTTTCAATTTTTGCTTGCTCTTCACAACTTATAACATTAATGCCCACTTCTTTTAACAAAAGTACATGCATTATATGTAAGCCAATGGTTATGCTAAACGCAATGCTACTATAGCAATAAGTAAGAATTAGTTGAAATATCCAGAATAGTATGACTTGGCTTGTAATTTTTTTGGTTTTAAATATGAACTTCATTGTTAATGTTAAAAGTATCATAAATAACTCCATGGTAGGTCTAGATTCTTAGAGAGCGAGAATCGATGAATGCTTATTATATTTCACTGACAACAACAGTATTTTAATGATGCAGTGCATAGTTCCTATCTATCTTCATTAAGTCATTATCTTACTGTTTCATGGATGAAGACCTATTCATCATGATTCCAAAGTAAACGATCATAATTTGGTTGATGCAGTTCAGTATCTACGAAACCAAGATCATGCAAATGTCGATATTCGTAGTAAACTAGTAAGAAATCGACATAACTTTTCATAGGTACATGACAATGGCCAAATTAAAATATTTACTTTACATTAGCTGTGGCTGGTTTCCATAGTTACACAATAGTGTCCGTATTACAACAGTTACTGGTATAAAATGGCTGTAGTTGTTTTTTAGCTGCAATATATTGAATTGGTTTCCATAGTTACACGATATTATCTGTATTACAACATTTACTGGTATAACAAGGCTGTAGTTGTGGTCTAGCTGCAATATATTGAATTGGTTTCCATAGTTACACGATATTATCTGTATTACAACATTTACTTGCATAAAATGGCTGTAGTTGTTTTCTGGCTGCACTATATTGACTTGGTTCCCATAGCTACACAATATTAAATGTATTACAACATTTACTGGTATAAAATGGCTGTAGATGTTTCATAGCTGCAATATATTGAATTGTTTTCCATAGTTACACGATATTGTCTGTATTACAATATTTACTTGTATAAAATGGCTGTAGTTGTTGTCTAGCTGCAATATATTGAAATGGTTTCCATAGTTACACGATATTATCTGTATTACAACATTTACTTGCATAAAATGGCTGTAGTTGTTTTCTAGCTGCACTATATTGAATTAGTTTCCATAGTTACACGATATTGTCTGTACTACAACATTTACTTGCATGAAATGGCTGTAGTTGTGTTCTAGCTGCAATATATTGAATTGGTTTCCAGAGTTACATGATATTGTCTGTATTACAGCATTTCCTTGTAAAACATGGATGTAGTTGTTTCCTAGCGGCAATATATTGAATTGTTTTCCAGAGTTACATGATATTGTCTGTATTACAGCATTTACTTGTATAACATGGCTGTAGTTGTTTTCTAGCTGCACTGTATTGAATTGGTTACCATAGATACACGATATTGCCTGTATTACAACATTTACTGGTATAAAATGGCTGTAGTTGTTTCCTAGTTGTACTATATTGAATTGGTTTCCATACATACACGATATTGTCTGTATTACAATATTTACCGGTATAAAAAGGCTGTAGTTGTTTTCTAGCTGTACTATATTGACTTGGTTCCCATAGTTACACAATATTAACTGTATTACACCATTTACTGGTATAAAATGGCTGTAGTTGTTGTCTAGCTGCAATATATTGAATTGGTTTCCATAGTTACACGATATAGTCTGTATTACAACATTTACTTGCATGAAATGGCTGTAGTTGTTTTCTTGCTGCAATATATTGAATTGGTTTCCAGAGTTACACGATATTGTCTGCACTACAACATTTACTGGTATAAAATGGCTGTAGTTGTTTTCTAGCTGCACTATATTGAATTGGTTTCCATAGCTAGACGATACTGACTGCATTATAACATTTACTGGCATAACTTGACTGTTATTGTCTGTCCCGACAAGGCCCCTAACAATATTGATTTTGTGTGTAAATCACGTTACGTAGACTGCTTGATAAATGAATTATGCATTGACAATTCACTTGGCAAGCTCTACATATACGCCGATGACAATTACGAAAGAGGAAATCCCGGACAAGCACATGCTTGTTTTTAGTTCCGTTGGAATTTCGAACAAAGAGGAATAACTGGATCTACCGTCACTCTACTTGATTCCTAGATTACACAATTGTCCTTACACACAGCATTGTATTGCAGGGTATACCAAATGCTCCACGACACCTCTTTCCATATCATTAACATATCTTCAAGCAACTGTGAAAACTGGGATTCAGAGTTAATGCCACATAAGCTACTCCTCCTGCAATAGCATTAAAAAGATCGACTTCTCTACCCTCTACATAACTATTTCCCACTCTAAGCTGACATCACAACACGGAACTCAGAACGCAAAGACACAAATAGGATAAAACATTTACTGGTTTAAATGACATTTGGTTGGCTTCAATCTACAATATATTGACTGTAAAACAACTTTTAATAATAGGTTGTTGTAGTCGGCTTCCATAGTTACATGATATTATATATATATCATGTAATAGTAAGACTAAAAGTTAGAGATAACCGAAGGAGCAATGACGAATTGACAATCCAGAGACACAGGTAACATTGAACACAAGACGCATAACGAACACAAAACAAAACAAGAATAACAACACAGATACGAGCTAGGGAAAGGACGGGTAACACAGAGAAAATAAAATAACTTTGACCTGGTAGTTGCCTTACCGATTGCAAATTAGGGATCGCACTTTTACTGAGATAAATATCAAATAAACTGCTGAAATTTTATTTTCGGTTGGTGTTTTAGGACACATTAGATGTGCTTCATCTGCCTGTGTATTGTTATTGGCAATAACAAATACAAACACAAATATAAAACAAAACCACAAAACCAATGTAAACACTTACTCATACAAATAAAAACCGATAATAAGACATGTTATTGCATGACGGATATCTTTTTATACATCATTTACTGTATAGCTAGTTTTTCTCACGGACTTTACATTTTTGCTATCTTGACTGTTTCAAAAATGACGAGTTTAAATCCGTAAATTTTAGAATCAACATGATAACATAACAGTTTTGATCGTGAAACAATTAAGCGCTATATACAGTTCAGTCCCATGCTTTAGTGGAGTTCGTGTTGCTCAAACTATAGTGTCTATGTAGTGTTTTGTGGACTCTGCCCATTGGTTAAGTTTTCGTATTTTATATTTGCCTATTGTTTGTCTGTTCTTCTTTGATTTATGAATAAGTTATCATTTGTTTTTAATTTACGATCCACATAAGCGTATTGTTCTAGTACAAAGAAGACATAATCATGATATAGCTGACAAATGGCTCACTGAGTACAATCACTAACTAACGATTCAATTTATAACTTCTGATTACCTCCTATGGTATCTTCAAACTCTTCATGCATTGCATCTTTTCATATCGTAAGCAATTATATTTCATATCCACCAAAATACATTTTACACTGTACATCTGCCAAATTTCATGGCATCATAATAAATTCAAAATGGTGATGCTTTCATTAGAAATACATAATTAGATATAAAATTAATAAATGTCTATAATTCTATAATGATTTTTTTTT
>MJUT01037102.1:6681-38672 GCA_002080005.1 Gigantidas platifrons
CTGATCCTCTTACAAGTTCTCATTCTCTGTCTATGTTCTATATCACATGATCCTCTTACAAGTTCTCATTCTCTGTCTATGTTCTATATCTCCTGATTCTCTTATAGGTTCTCATTCTCTGTCTATGTTCTATATCTCCTGATCCTCTTACAAGTTCTCATTCTCTGTCTGTGTTCTATATCTCCTGATCCTCTTACAAGTTCTGATTCTCTGTCTGTGTTCTATATATCCTGCTGATCTTCTTACAAGTTTTCATTCTCTGCCTGTTTTCTATATCTCCTGCTGACCATCTTACAAGTTCTGATTCTCTGTCTGTGTTTGGTATCTCCTGATCCTCTTACAACTGATCAATCTCTGTCAATGTTCTATATCTCCTGCCGATCCTCTTACAAGTTCTCATTCTCTGTCTATGCTCTATAGCTCCTGCTGATCCTCTTTCAAGTTCTCATTCTCTGTCTATGTTCTATATCTCCTGATCCTCTTACAGGTTCTCATTCTCTGTCTACGTTCTATATCTCCTGATCCTCTTACAAGTTCTCATTCTCTGTATATGTTCTATATCTCCTGATCCTCTTACAAGTTATCATTTTCTGTCTGTGTTTTATATCTACTGATCCTCTTATAAGTCCTCATTCTCTGTCTATGTTATATATCTCCTGATCCTCTTACAAGTTCTCATTCTCTGTCTATGTTCTATATCTCCTTATTCTCTTGTCAGTCCTCATTCTTTGCTTATGTTCTATATCTCCTGATTTTCTTACAAGTTCTCATTCTCTGTCTGTGTTCTATATCTCCTGATTCTCTTACAAGTTCTCATTCTCTGTCTGTGTTCTATATCTCCTGATCCTCGTACAAGTTCTGATTCTCTGTCTGTGTTCTATATCTCCTGATCCTCGTACAAGTTCTCATTCTCTGTCTGTGTTCTATCTCCTGATCCTCTTACAAGTTCTCATTCTCTGCCTATGTTCTATATCTCCTGATTCTCTTACAAGTTCTCATTCTCTGTCTATGCTCTATATCTTCTGGTTCTCTTACAAGTTCTAATTTTCTGTGTATGTTCTATGTCTCCTGATTCTCTTACAAATTCTATTAAAATATTGTTGAAAGTGGCGTGAAACACAATCAACCAAAGAAACAAACAAAACAAACTTCGACATTTTGTACATATGCGTCCTATTTGTGCAGTGTTTCGTTCAAAATTTTAATTTGTTTCTTGGAATAAGCTTACAAATCAAAGTGTGTACAAGAAGAGTGTTTGTTCAGACAAAAAACTTAAAACATATTATGACATTAAAGATTGAAGCGTAACAATCAGTCTAGACTTTACTATGCATACACACCCAGGTGCACAAAACTTCATGGTAGATATTTAATAAGCCATAATAATTTCATTAAGCATTTTATCTGGAGTGAATTAGATCTACAACAGCGAATATTCAATAAGTTGTGGTCCTGTTTAGTGAGTACTCTTATATGTTTTTGTTGCTTGCTTGCTTGGTGGTGTTTAATGCTACTTTCAACAATATTTTAGTTATTTCGTGGCGGTTATTTTTATTGGTGGAGTAAACAGGAGGACCCGGAGAAAACCACCGACCTGTCTGAAGTCCCTGACCAACTTTATCACATAATGTACACCTCGCCTTGATCGTGATTTCTACTCAAAACATCAGTGGTGATAGGAACTGATTGCATAGGTAGTTGTAAATCCAACTGTCATCCGATCACGGCCACGACGGTTCCTCAGGACTCTTATAAATTATTTATTCAATTAACACCCATTTTACCCACTACTCGAGGATTTCTCTTATTTGATAATGGATATGTTTACATGATTTTTATGTCTAAGGTAGCTCAATGAATTAGGTAGTTGGATTACCTAACAACTCATATAAGCCTATCAGCAATACGGCGTGGGTTCGCGCCCGTCTTTGTAAATTACAAAAACGGTGCACTCTACTCTCATCCGTAAGTGACAAAGTTTACTAGTTGCTTGCCCATGGTCGGTGGTTCTCACCGAGTACGCCAGCTTCATCCACTACTAAAACTGGTCGCCATGATATAGCTGAAATAAAACTCTCCGAATCGACAAATATAGGTCACCGCCTAACACTATCTGAATCGACAAATATAGGTCACCACCTAACACTCTCTGAATCGACAAGTATAGGTCACCACCTAACACTATCTGAATCGACAAATATAGGTCACCACCTAACGCTATCCAAGTCAATAAATATAGGTCACCACCTTACACTCTCTAAATAGACAAATATAGGTCGTCACCTAACACTATCTGAATCGACAAATATAGGCCGCCACTTAACACTATCAGTTCAATGGTGTTGCCGATATAAAAGTACACATTTTTTGTTATTTATATTGCACATTTTCGAACATAAAATTTTTCCATTTTATAAAAATCAACAAAGTTACTACACATGATCAAGGATTTTTATATTCGCATTATATTTGTCCATAGCATTAGAATAAACCATTGAAAATATTTAAATGTCCTCTGTATTATTTACTATTGTATCATAACAAGGAGGTAATTGTACAATCAGTGTGATCTAATGTTATTATTGAATAGGAATCTTTTCAAATGCTTATCACAAATCTTTAATAGTGGTCCCCTTTTGTCTATATATGTGTATTTATAGGCAGTGACACCACAGACTTAATAAAACCACCAAAGATACAAAGTATTTTTTAAGTTACAAAGGTATCACCAAAGACATCCAGTCAAAATGTCAATTTTAATTTAAATTAAATACAGCTAGATTAAATAGACTAAATATGAAATGATGAAAAATTGCATGTTCCCTTTTCTTACAGAATCACATTCTCGGTCTGTGTTCTATATCTCCTGGTCCTCTTACAGATTCTCATTCTCTGTCTATGTTCTATATCTCGTGATCCTCTTACATGTTCTCATTCTCTGTCTATGTACTATATCTCCTGCTGATCCCCTTACAAGTCCTCCTTCTCTGTCTATGTTCTATATCACCTGACCCTCTTACATAGTCTCATTCTCTGTGTTCTATATCTCCTGATCCTCTTACAAGTTCTCATTCTCTGTCTGTGTTCTATATCTGCTGATCCTCTTACAAGTTCTCATTCTCTCTCTGTGTTCTATATCTCCTGATCCTCTTACAAGTTCTCATTCTCTCTCTGTGTTCTATATCTCCTGCTGATCTTCTTACAAGTTTTCATTCTCTGCCTGTTTTCTATATCTCCTGCTGACCATCTTACAAGTTCTCATTCGCTGTCTGTGTTTGGTATCTCCTGATCCTCCTACAACTTATCAATCTCTGTCAATGTTCTATATCTCCTGCCGATCCTCTTACAAGTTCTCATTCTCTGTCTATGCTCTATAGCTCCTGCTGATCCTCTTACAAGTTCTCATTCTCTGTCTACGTTCTATATCTCCTGATCCTCTTACAAATTCTCATTCTCTGTATATGTTCTATATCTCCTGATCCTCTTACAAGTTATCATTTTCTGTCTGTGTTTTATATCTACTGATCCTCTTATAAGTCCTCAATCTCTGTCTATCTTCCATATCTCCTGCCGATCCTCTTACAAGTTCTCATTCTATTTCTATGCTCTATATCTCCTGCTGATCCTCTTACAAGTTCTCATTCTCTGTCTATGTTATATATCACATGATCCTCTTACAAGTTCTCATTCTCTGTCTATGCTCTATATCTCCTGGTTCTCTTACAAGTTCACATTCTCTGTCTATGTTCTATATCTCCTGATTCTCTTACAAGTTCTATTGAAAGTGGCGTGAAACACAATCAAGGAAAGAAACAAACAAAACAAACTTCGAAATTTTTTACATATGCCTCCTATTTGTGCAGTGTTCCGTTCAAAATTTTAATGTGTTTCTTGGAATAAGCTTACAAATCAAAGTGTGTACAAGAAGAATGTTTGTTCAGACAAAAAACTTAAAACATATTATGACAGTAAATATTGAAGCGTAACAATCAGTCTAGACTTTACTATGCATACACAACCAGGTGCACAAAACCTCCTGGTAGATATTTAATAAGCCATAATAATTTCATTAAGCATTTTATCTGGAGTGAATTAGATCTACAACAGCGAATATTCCATAAGTTGTGGTCCTGTTTAGTGAGTACTCTTATATGTCTTTGTTGCTTGCTTGATGGTGTTTAATGCTACTTTCAACAATATTTTAGTTATATCGTCGTGGTCAGTTTTATTGGTGGAGGAAACAGGAGGACCCGGAGAAAACCACCGACCTGTCGCAAGTCACTGACAAACTTTATCACATAATGTTGTACACCTTTCCCTGATCGATATGCGAACTCCTCAGTTATTGAGGGAGTGTACTTACATAGACTATGCCTGATGTGCAATCCCATTGGATATTGTATATAATTAAACTATGCACTTTATTATGTTTATTGTATATCTTGACTAAATTTGACGTTCCGATTACATATATGTCCTGTTTATGTAGGGTTTATTGTATATTTTGACTAAATTTGACGTTCCCTTTACACATATCTCCTGTTTATTGTATATTTTGACTACATTTGTCATTCCGTTTACATATATGTGCTGTTTATGCAGTGTTTATTGTATATTTTGACTAAATTTGACGTACTGTTTACACAGATAACCTGTTTATGCCGTGTGTATTGTATATTTTGACTAAAAGTGACGTTCCGTTTACACATGTCTCCTGGTTGTGCAGTGTTTATTGTATATTTTGACTAAATTGAATATTGATCAGGACCATCGTGGCCGTGATGATATGATAGTTGGATTTACAACTACCTATGCAATCAATTCCTATCACCACTGATGTTGTGAGTTCGAATCTCGATCAGGGCGAGGTGTACAACATTATGTGATAAAGTTTGTCAGTGACTTGCGATCGGTGGTTTTCTCCGGGTACTCCGGTTTCCTCCACCAATAAAACAGACCGCCACGGTATAGCTGAAATATTGTCGCAAGTCACTGACAAACTTTATCACATAATGTTGTACACCTCGCCTTGATCGTAATTTGAACTCAAAACATCAGTGGTGATAGGCACTGATTACATAGGTAGTTGTAAATCCTAACGATCATGGCCAAAACGGCCCCTGAAGACTCTTATAGATTATTTATTTAATAAACACCCATTTTACCCAATACTCGAGGATTTCTCTTATTTGTTAATTAGTATGTTTACATCATTATTTTTATGTGTATTATATATACATGTTTCGGGCTTTTTAGATTTTTATCATCACTGAGTCTTCTGACTACTAGTTCCGTAGCTAATTTCATAGTTTTGTATTTTTACATTGAATTCATTTTTATCTACAATCATATTTTAGAAATATCCCAAAGATTCAATATGATTAAAATAATATCTCTCACTTGCTCCCTTTTATTGATATGTCACGGCTAAGTATATCTGAGAGAACCTCATTACGGATCACATGCCAGTGGCCATATGTACCAGCCAATGCAATTTGATTGCGAGAATGGGTCATTCAAAAAAAAAAAACACATGCATATTCTGGATGTTGAACTTCTGAATAATTCTTGTATTTATTTCTAAAAATGAAATAATTATTCATGTGATTGAACATTGTAGGACGTAAACTCGGGTATATCAAGGAAGTTACAAATTAAATATGTATAAATAAATATAGGTCGCCACCATACACTATCTGAATCAACAAATATAGGTCGCCACCTAACACTATCTGAATCAACAAATATAGGTCGCCACCTAACACTATCTGAATCGACAAATATAAGTCGCCACCTAACACTATCTGAATCAATAAGTATAGGTCGTCACCTAAAACTATCTGAATCGACAAATATAGGTCGCCACCTAACATTATCTGAATCAACAAATATAGGTCGCCACCTAGCACTATCTGAATCAACACATATAGGTCGCCACCTAACACTATCTGAATCAATAAGTATAGGTCGTCACCTAAAACTATCTGAATCGACAAATATAAGTCGCCACCTAACGCTATCTGAATCAATAAGGATAGGTCGCCACCTAACACTATCTGAATCAACAAATATAGGTCGCCACCTAGCACTATCTGAATCAACACATATAGGTCGCCACCTAACATTATCTGAATCAATAAGTATAGGTCGCCACCTAACACTATCTGAATTAATAAGTATAGGTCGCCACCTAACACTATCTGAATCGACAAATATAGGTCGCCACCTAACACTATCCGAATCAACAAATATAGGTCGCCACTTAACACTATCTGAATCAACAAATATAGGTCGCCACCCAGCACTATCAGTTCCATGGTGTTACCGATATAAAACCAAGCATTTTTTATTTAAATTGCACATTTTTGACAATGAAATTTGTCCATGTTATAAAAAGAAATTATTCACATGATCAAGCATTTTGATATTCGCATTTTATTTGTCCATAGCATTTAGAATAAACCATTGAAAATAGTGTAAATGTCCTTTGCATTACTATTGTATCGTAACAAGAAAGTAATTGTACAATCAGTGCGATCTAATGTTATTATTGAATAGGAATCTTTTCATATTTTATAAGCTGATAACAAATCTTTAATAAAGGTCCCCTTTTTGTCTACATGTATCTGTGTGTATTCATAGGCAGTGACACCACACACAGACTTAATAAAATCACCAAAGATGTAAAGTTTTTCTTTAAGTTACAAAGGTATCACCAAAGACAGCAAGGTCAAAACGTCAATTTTAATTCAAACTAAATACAGCTAGATTAAATAGACTAAATATGAAATGATAAAAAATTCATGATCCCTTTTCTTACAGGTTCTCATTCTCTGTCTGCGTTCTATATCTCCTGATCCTCTTACAAGTTCTCATTCTCTGTCTGTGTTCTATATTTCCTGATCCTCTTACAAGTTCTCATTCTCTGTTTGTGTTCTATATCTCCTGATCCTCTTAAAAGTTCTCATTCTGTGTCTGTGTTCTATATCTCCTGATCGTCTTACAGGTTCTCATTCTCTGTCTGTGTTCTATATCTCCTGATCCTCTTACAAGTTCTCATTCTCTGTCTATGTTCATGTTCATTGTTCGGTTTCAATATCTCTTGATCCTCTTACGGGTTCATGTTCCCGGTGGTTTGTGTTCATATTCCTTGCCCATATAACGTGTATATGTTTGTGTTCTTAATCCCTAGTGCCTGTTGCAAATTCAAGTTCTTGGTTGTGTTATAGTTATTGTCTGTAATATATATCTATATTATATCTTGATCTTACAATCAACTTTACAATGCATGACTGTGAATTGATGTCATTTGTTTCTTTGTTCTATATCCTCTGAGCATTTTAGGGTTCACATTTTCTCTGTTTGTTTGGTCTATATTCCATGATTCATTTACAGCTTCAAATTACATCTATGTTTTCTATATCCATCCCAGCAGCCCCTCGTGGATCTTATACTCTGTTTGTGTTTTATATCGATCCCATCAGCCCCTTATAGGGTTCATTTTTCTGTTTATGTTATTTGTTCTATATCCATCACATCAGCCTTTCACGAGTTCTGATTCTCTGTTTATGTTTTATATCTATCCCATCAGCCCTTGGCGTGTTCGTATTCCCTGTTTGTGTTCTATATCTATCCCATTAGCCTCTGGTGGGTTCATATTCTCAATTTGTGCTCTATATCTATCCCATCAGCCCCTGGCGGATTCGTATTCTCAGTTTGTGCTCTATATCTATCCCATCATCCCCTGGCGTGTTCGTATTCCCTGTTTGTGCTCTATATCTATCCCATTAGCCCCTGGCGGGTTCGTATTCTCAATTTGTGCTCTATATCTATCCTATCAGCGCCTGACGGGTTCGTATTCTCAGTTTGTGCTCTATATCTATCCCATCAGGTCCTGACGGGTTCGTATTCTCTGCTTGTGTTCTATATCTGTTCCATCAGTCTTTCACAAGTTCTGATTCTCAGCTTGTGTTCTATATCTATCCCATCAGCCCCTGACGGGTTCGTATTTTCACTTTGTGTTCTATATCTATCCCATCAGTCCTTCACTGGTTCGTATTCTCGGTTTGTGTTCTATATCTATTCCATCAGCACTTCACGGCTTCTGATTATCGGTTTATGTTCTATATCCAGCACATCAGCCCTTCACGGGTTCGTATTATCAGTTTGTGTTCTATGTCTATCCCATCAGCCCTTCACAAGTTCTGATTCTCTGATTTGTATTCTATATCCATTTTGATGACATTTCTAATTAGGCAACTTAAACAAGTAAAATGCTCACAAGATCATAAAATAAATGTGTATCTAGCTTGTATCAATGTCAATAGCGTTTCTTGCAAACTACGTCACCGGAAGACGACGAATTACAAACGTCAAAGTCGATAGATGGAATTATGTTAATAATTATTTCGTCAATACGCATGCTCGAATTAAAATATATCAGGCATTTGATCAGGATTTTATTTATATAGCCAATGGAGGCTAGAATGCTAGAATGTAGATTTAACTATGGTGGTTTTATTACAGGCTGTACCTAATCGTATGAAGATGTTCAATAAAACTTCAAAACAAATGTTGCAAACTAAATGGTTGACTTTACTGTTGACAATACTTACTAATGATAGCATTTATAGTGTGCTGGGGTTATCGTGTAATAGAGTCACGGGGCCAAGTGGGATAATAGAATGCATCCAAATAGCAAGATACAACAACGAATACCAATGGGCCACTTGCTTGACTGATACGTATATAAAAGTCAAATCTAGTAGACAACACGTTTGTTCAGATGAAAGTGCCACATTTTGTTATTATCAGTGTATGCTCGAAGTCTATGGTGCTAATTCAGGTCCTGTTGACAAAAAACGCTGTGCTTGCCAATACGGAGAGGAATATACGCAATCAAATCTAACACTCCCTTCCGAATGTTACAGTCCTTCCGGAACAAATTGCGAATGGTATGAAAACTGTCTAGAAAAAAAGTATCAATGTAGAGGCACAGATGATGATTATGCGATGGAATATGCAACAAAATTTTGTAACCTCTACAACGAACATTTTTATATTTTTTCTGTAGAAGGACAAACATGGATAGATGCTGCGCGAAAATGCTTACAAGTTTCTCTTGTGCCATTAATACGACCATGGTTTTCTACATCTTGCAAGGAAGTAAGGCAAACTGCGTTTGCTTCTCATGTACCATGCTATGTTCTACCAAACAAACAGGACCCTTCTATTTCTATATGCAATCTTGGAACCATAGATAGATCAAAAATATTTTGGACAATAAAATCCAGCCTTGTGATGTCTGTCGATTCTTTTCTTGAAACAATGAATGGAATGTGGCACACTGCTACCGAATGTGTGGCAAGTACCCTTAATTCATTTATAGATAAAATCGATAATGTCATATTGGAAATAGAAATCAGGATATTAAATTTATTTTCATTCGGACGACGTCGACGTTCTTTGTCGAAATCGACATATTTTCTGCAATTATCAAATAGAATTGGAGACAACATTGCTGCTAAACTTAATTGGAGTGAAAAGGGTGTTCTCTGGTTTTCAACCGTTGATACAAATTCAAATGAGACTTTGACAAATATAAGTCTTATTTATATACACATTGCTGACCGTAACACGTATGATATGAATGCACAAAATGCATCATCTTCTGATATGAAGTCAATTATCCAAGAATTTCAAAGTAAAGTGCACAATGTAGACCTCAATGCAAATCTGAAGGATGTTTCATTCGAAATTCTCTCTGCAAAAGGATGCCTAGATACACACTGTAATACGACATTGTTTGAGGTTAATGCTACACCGAACGACAAAGGTAAATAACATTAGTTTACATATGCTAAACTGACATCATTATAATATATATTTTCTATTTCTCTCTTTCTACTAGACAAAGCAATAGAAAATAATCTATTCGTGTAAGAATAGTTTGAAGATACCAGAATCCGTATATCGAAGAAGGACAGACAACACAATGACCAAAAGAAAATGTACAACAGGACAAACAACGATCTACAAAACATACATATAAAACTAAAGATCGAGTAACACGAACCCACTAAAAACCATACGTAAAATATACAGTTGAAAAGGGATTTATTCGGATTGTCCTTCAGCATCATACAATCACTGCCACTTTACAAATCTACTATTTTTATATTTTCCATTCATTTACAACAAGTTCTCCTTCTACCAAATACTGACCACCTTCAATAGGTTGCAGATTATATCAGAGGTGGCACATGAACATAAAAAGGGGCTAAAACTATATATAGGTTACCAGTTTCTCTTGATTGTTCATTCTAGGTAGCTCCTTCAGTTTTCACCAACGTTTATTTACATAAGTTAGTATTTGATATTAGAGATTTATTAGGAGGTTTGCTATTTAAACATTAATATTAATTATCTGTTACTATCTGTAGGTACCACGCAACCGCTACTAATATGGTCCTCACAATATAGTCTTATCTAAGTGATAAAACTATTCTGTTGAAATGTACACATGATATATTTATATCCGCTGTTGTGGCATTCATTGTTATTATATGTTGTTTGTTGTTTGTTTGGTTTTTTTTTTTTTTGGCTTTCTAAATGCAACCTGATGTTCATAAAAACTGATAATAATAACGTTCCAAACGTTTCATGTAGTGTCCGTTACGTAAATTAACTCACAAGAATTTGCCAGCAACATTTAACATAAAATGAAAAGAAAAAAATATCACACTACAGAAACAATTATAAAATCTAATAGAAAAAATCGTGGAAACAGTGGCAATATTGATCCAAGCTTCCCATCTTAGTGAAATGATTTAAATTAAGATATATTGTGCTTACTCTTGGACCACTCATTTTGAAAATAATAACTAGCAGGCGATATTTACAATGGCTTACTTCCGGTAACGTCATTTATAGGCAGACACTAATTATCTTATTTAATGAAAGTAGTATCCAACCACCTATCAACGTGAGTAGAATTTTTAACAGTTTATTTGTAGACAATGCATTTTGCTCTATTCGGACACATTTTCGCGACTCCAACCGAACCAGCCTTTGCTCTTACCCCTTAATGTTGCGTGATTGGTGGAAAAAGCTGCACATACTGTCATAGCATTTAATTTTAATTTAATTCTTTATTTTTTTTATGAGGATTACATACAGCCAGAAGCTACTAGTATCTCTCCTCAACATAAATACAGACACTAACATCATGAATAATACAAAAGAATACAAATTAATAAAGAGAAAAGACAAGACAATATAAACAAGACAAGGCAAACCTCTCAGTAGTATATCAGCACACAGTCGTATTGGAGGAGGATCGAAGGGGATTGGACCATTGTGCATGCATGACCGGAAGTGACGTTACCAGAGGTATGTTCTGCGCATGCGCAACCGGTTTTCCGCGTTTTTTTTACTATAGTAGTAGTACAAAATGTACAATTGCGCATGACCGACATGGCTACCGGAAGTGACCGAAGGTCACGTGACACCGAAGGGTGTTTCCTTAGAAGAGTGTGCGCATGCGCAACCGGAAGTTGTGCAATGTCCGCCTTACTGGGGCCTTTTCATCGGAAGTGACATCATCAAACCTCACCCGTAGGGCTTTCCCTGGAAGTCACACGACCGGAAGTTGGGGTGTTCTCTAGGACGTCCGCGTCTATCATTTTCTAGCCCTTTCACTGGTTGTCTGCCTTTTTTATTTTCATATAATATAATATATAATATTCAATAATTACATATAAAGTTTGTTGTTTTCGGGTATGTTGTGTAGTACTCCAAGGGTGTCCGTGTTCTCACTGTGGTATTTCAAGAGTCAAATGAATGAAATGGTACATTTGATCCCCTAAGTCACCCAATAGAATGTCACTAGGCCATGATATTTTGGATCCAAATGAGGTCTCAGGCCAAAATGAGTTTTTTTTTTGCATTTTTGTGAATATTATAAACCAAAAAGTTCAACTGCAAAATTTTATAGTAATATACAAAGTACTTTCAGAGATATTACAGAATCTAATTTTAATGGTTCTCCGGATATTGGAAAAAATTAATACAAAAATCCTCCTCCTCCTCCTCCTCCTGTTTGCGGCGGAGGTGGCGGCTACTGCTGCGATATATATCCCTATGTCAGCAGCGGCGGCGGCTCTGCTGCTGGTGCTCTGGATACTGGATTCTGTCATCTGATTGGATCAATTTCCAGATTTTCCATATATTTTCACTATTCAACTTACTTTTCTTCCATATTTTCCCTATCTTTTCACTATTCAACTTACTTTTCTTCTGTATTTTCCAAATCTTTTCACTATTCAACTTACCTTTCTTCCATATTTTTCATATCTTTTCACTATTCGACTTGCCTTTCTTCTATATTTTCCATATCTTTGCACTATTCAACTTACTTTTCTTCCATAATTTCCATATCTTTTCACTATTCAACTTACTTTTCTTCTGTATTTCCATATCTTTTCACTATTCAACTTGGGTTTCTTCCATATTTTTCATATTTTCACACTTTTCAACTTGCCTTTCTTCCATATTGTCCATATCTTATCACTATTCAACTTGGTTATCTTTCATATCTTCCATATCATTTCACAATTTAACTAACCTACTTTTCTTCCGCATTTTCCATATCTTTTCACTATTCAACTTGGCTGTCTTCCATATCTTCCATATCATTTCACTATTCAACTTATTTTTCTTCCATATGTTCCATATCTTTTCACTATTGAACTTACTTTTCTTCCATATTTTCCATGTTTTTCACAATTCAACCTACTTTTCCTCCATATTTTCCAAATCTTTTCACTATTCAACTTACATTTCTTCCATAATTTCCATATTTTTTCACTATTCAACTTAATTTTCTTCCGTATTTTCCATATCATTTCACTATTCAACTAACCTTTCTTCCATATCTTCCATATCTTTTCACTATTCAACCTGTCTTTCTTCCATATTTTCCAAATCTTTTCACTATTCAACTTACTTTACTTCCATAATTCCATATCTTTTCACTATTCAACTTACTTTTCTTCCGAATTTTTCATATCTTTTCACTATTCAACTTGGGATTCTTCCATACTTTCCATATCTTTTCACTATTCAACTTGTCTTTCTTCCGTATTTTCCATATCTTTTCACTATTCAACTTGGATTTCTTCCATATTTTCCATATCATTTCACTATTCAACTTGGGTTTCTTCCATATTTTCCATATCATTTCACAATTCAACCTACTTTTCTTCCGCATTTTCCATATCTTATCACTTTTCAACTTGCCTTTTTTCCATATTGTCCATATCTTATCACTTTTCGACTTGTCTTTCTTCCGTATTTTCCATATCATTTCACTATTCAACTTGGGTTTCTTCCATATTTTCCATATCATTTCACAATTCAACCTACTTTTCTTCCGCATTTTCCATATCTTATCACTTTTCAACTTGCCTTTCTTCCATATTTTCCATATCATTTCACTATTCAACTTACTTTTCCTCCATATTTTCCAAATCTTTTCAATAATCAACCGACTTTACTTCCGTAATTTCCATATCTTATCACTATTCGACTTGTCTTTCTTCCGTATTTTCCCTATATTTTCACTATTCAACTTGGGTTTCTTCCATATCATTTCACAATTCATCCTACTTTTCTTCCGCATTCTCCGTATCTTATCACTAGTCAACTTGGCTTTCTTACATATTTTCCATTTCATTTCACATTTCAACTTACCTTTCTTCCATAATGTCCATATCTTATCATTATTCAACTTGCCTTTCTTCCATATTTTCCATATCATTTCACATTTCAACTTACCTTTCTTCCATATTGTCCATATCTTATCACTATTCAACTTTCCTTTCTTTCATAATTTCCATATCATTTCACTATTCAGCTTGCCTTTCTTCCATATTGTCCATATCGTATCACTAATCGACTTGTCTTTCTTCCATATTTTCCATATCATTTCACTTTTCAACTGATTTTTCTTCCATATTTTCCATATCATTTCACAATTCAACCTACTTTCTTCCACATTTTCCATATCTTTTCACTATTCAACCTACTTTTCTTTCATATTTTCCATATCTTTTCACTATTCGATTTGCCTTTCTTCCATAATTTCCATATCTGTTCTCTATTCAACTTACTTTTCTTACATATTTTCCATATCATTTCACAATTCAACCTACTTTTCTTCCAAATTTTCCATATCTTTTCACTATTCAACCTGTCTTTCTTCCATATTTTCCATATCTTTTCACAATTCAACTTGCCTTTCTTCCATATTTTCCATATCTTTTCACTATTCAACCTACTTTTCTTCCGTATTTTCCATATCTTTTCACTATTCGACTTGCCTTTCTTCCTTAATTTCCATATCTTTTCACTATTCAACTTACTTTTCTTCAATATTTTCCATATCATTTCACAATTCAATCTACTTTTCTTCCGCATTTACCATATCTTTTCACTATTCAACCTGTCTTTCTTCCATATTTTCCATATCTTTTCACAATTCAACTTGCCTTCTTCCATATTTTCCATATCTTTTCGCTATTCAACTTACTTTTCTGCCATAATTTCCATATCGTTTCACTATTCAACTTACTTTTCTTCTGTATTTTCCATATCTTTTTACTATTCAACTTGGGTTTCTTTCATATTTTTCATATCTTTTCACTATTCACCTTGCCTTTCTTCCATATTGTCCATATCTTATCACTATTCGACTTGTCTTTCCTCCATATTTTCCATATCATTTCACATTTCAACTTAATTCTCTTCCATATTTTCCATATCATTTCACAATTCAACCTACTTTTCTTCCGCAATTTCCATTTTTTTTCACTATTCAACTAGGCTTTCTTCCATATTTTCCAAATCTTTTCACTATTCAACTTACTTTACTTCCATAATGTCCATATCTTTTCACTATTCAACTTACTTTTCTTCCGAATTTTTCATATCTTTTCACTATTCAACTTGGGTTTCTTCCATACTTTCCATATCTTTTCACTATTCAACTTGTCTTTCTTCCGTATTTTCCATGTCTTTTCACTATTCAACTTGGATTTCTTCCATATTTTTCATATCTTTTCACTATTTATCTTGCCTTTCTTCCATATTGTCCATATCTTATCACTTTTCGACTTGTCTTTCTTCCGTATTTTCCATATCATTTCACCATTCAACTGGGGTTTCTTCCATATTTTCCATATCATTTCACAATTCAACCTACTTTTCTTCCGCATTTTCCATATCTTATCACTTTTCAACTTGCCTTTCTTCCATATTTTCCATATCATTTCACTATTCAACTTACATTTCCTCCATATTTTCCAAATCTTTTCAATAATCAACCGACTTTACTTCCGTATTTTCCCTATATTTTCACTATTCAACTTGGGTTTCTTCCATATCATTTCACAATTCATCCTAGTTTTCTTCCGCATTTTCCGTATCTTATCACCAGTCAACTTGGCTTTCTTACATATTTTCCATTTCATTTCACATTTCAACTTACCTTTCTTCCATATTGTCCATATCTTATCATTATTCAACTTGCCTTTCTTCCATATTTTCCATATCATTTCACTATTCAACCTACTTTTCTTCCGCATTTTCCATAACTTTTTCACTATCTAAATTTCCATTATTCCATAATTTCCATATCATTTCACTATTCAACTTGCCTTTCTTCCATATTGTCCATATCGTATCACTAATCTACTTTTTTTTCTTCCATATTTTCCATATCATTTAACTTTTAACTTATTTTTCTTCCATATTTTCCATATCATTTCACAATTCAACCTACTTTCTTCCGCATTTTCCATATCTTTTCACTATTCAACCTACTTTTCTTTCATATTTTCCATATCTTTTCACTATTCGATTTGCCTTTCTTCCATAATTTCCATATCTTTTCACTATTCAACTTACTTTTCTTCCATATTTTCCATATCATTTCACAATTCAACCTACTTTTCTTCCAAATTTTCCATATCTTATCACTATTCAACCTGTCTTTCTTCCATATTTTCCATATCTTTTCACAATTCAACTTGACTTTATTCCATATTTTCCATATCAGTTCACAATTCAACGTATTTTTCTTCCGCATTTTCCATATCTTTTCACTATTCAACCTACTTTTCTTCCGTATTTTCCACATCTTTTCACTATTCAACCTACTTTTTTTTTCATATTTTCCATATCTTTTCACTATTCGATTTGCCTTTCTTCCATAATTTCCATATCTTTTCACTATTCAACTTACTTTTCTCCCATATTTTCCATATCATTTCACAATTCAACCTACTTTTCTTCAAAATTTTCCATATCTTATCACTATTCAACCTGTCTTTCTTCCATATTTTCCATATCTTTTCACAATTTAACTTGACTTTCTTCCATATTTTCCATATCAGTTCACAATTCAACGTATTTTTCTTCCGCATTTTCCATATCTTTTCACTATTCAACCTACTTTTCTTCCGTATTTTCCATATCTTTCCACTATTCGATTTGCCTTTCTTCCATAATTTCCATTTCTTTTCACTATTCAACTTACTTTTCTTCCATATTTTCCATATCATTTCACAATTCAACCTACTTTTCTTCCAAATTTTCCATATCTTATCACTATTCAACCTGTCTTTCTTCCATATTTTCCATATCTTTTCACAATTCAACTTGACTTTCTTCCATATTTTCCATATCTTTTCACTATTCAACCTACTTTTCTTCCGTATTTTCCATATCATTTCACTATTCAACCTGACTTTCTTCCATATTTTCCATATCTTTTCACTATTCAACCTACTTTTCTTCCGTGTTTTCCATATCTTTTCACTATTCAACCTACTTTTCTTCCGTATTTTCCATATCTTTTCACTATTCGATTTGCCTTTCTTCCATAATTTCATATCTTTTCACTATTCAACTTACTTTTCTTCCATATTTTCCATATCATTTCACAATTCAACCTACTTTTCTTCCAAATTTTCCATATCTTTTCACTATTCAACCTGTCTTTTTTCCATATTTTCCATATCTTTTCACAATTCAACTTGCCTTTCTTCCATATTTTCCATATCTTTTCACTATTCAACCTACTTTTCTTCCGTATTTTCCATATCTTTTCACTATTCGAGTTGCCTTTCTTCCATATTTCCATATCTTTTCACTATTCAACTTACTTTTCTTCCATATTTTCCATATCTTTTCACAATTCGACTTGTCTTTCCTCCATATTTTCCATATCATTTCACATTTCAACTTAATTCTCTTCCATATTTTTGCATATCATTTCACAATTCAACCTACTTTTCTTCCGCAATATCCATTTTTTTTCACTATTCAGCTAGGCTTTCTTCCATATTTTCCATGTCTTTTCACAATTTAACTTGCCTTTCTTCCATATTTTCAATATCTCATCACTGTTCAACTTGCCTTTCTTCCATATTTTCCATATCTTTTCACTATTCACCTTTCTTTTCTAGTAGGTTGAATAGTGAAATGATATCGAAAATATGGAAGAAAAATAAGTTGAATAGTGAAATGATATGGAAGATATGGAAGACAGCCAAGTTGAATAGTGAAAAGATATGGAAAATGCGGAAGAAAAGTAGGTTGAATTGTGAAATGATATGGAAAATATGGAAAAAAGGTAAGTTGAAATATGAAATGATATAGAAAATATGAAAGAAAGACAAGTCGAATAATGATAAGATATGGATAATTTGGAAGAAAGGCAAGTTGAAAAGTGAAAAGATATGGAAAATACAGAAGAAAAGTAAGTTGAATAGTAGAAAGATATGGAAATTATGGAAGAAAAGTAAGTTAAATAGTGCAAGGATATGAAAAATATAGAAGAAAGGCAGGTTGAATAGTAATAAGATATGGACAATATGAAAGAAAGGCAAGTTGAATAGTGAAACGATTTGGAAAATATGGAGGAACAGTAAGTTGAAGAGTGAAAAGATATGGAAATTATTGAAGAAAAGTAAGTTGAAAGTTCAAAGATATGGAAAATATGGAAGAAAAGTAAGTTGAATAGTGAAATGATATGGAAGAAAGTCAAATTGAATAGTGATAAGAGATAAAAAAAATATGGAAGAAAGGCAAGTTGAATTGCGAAAAGATATGGTAAATATGGAAGAAAGCCAAGTTGAATAGTGAAAAGATATGGTAAATGCGGAAGAAAAGTAGGTTGAATTGTGAAATGATATGGAAAATGTGGAAGAAATGTAAATTTAAATGTGAAAAGATAAGGACAATATGGAAGAAAGCCAAGTTGAATAGTGAAAAGTTAAGGAAAATGCGGAAGAAAAGTAGGTTGAATTGTGAAATGATGTGGAAAATATTGAAGAAAGGTAAGTTGAAATGTGAAAAGATATGGAAATTATGGAAGAAAGACAAGTCGAATAGTGAAAATATATGGAAAATACTGAAGAAAAGTAGATTGAATAGTGAAATGATATGGAAGAAAAATAAGTTGAATAGTGAAATGATATGGAAGAAAGACAAATTGAATAGTGATAAGATATGGACAATATGGAAGAGAGGCAATTTGAATTGCGAAAAGACATGGTAAATATGGAAGAAAGCCAAGTTGAATAGTGAAAAGATATGGAAATTATGGAAGAAAGCAAGTCGAATAGTGAAAATATATGGAAAACACGGAAGCAAAGTAGGTTGAATAGTGAAATGATATGAAAGAAAAATAAGTTGAATAGTGAAATGATATGGAAGAAAGGCAAATTGAATAGTGATAAGATATGGACAATATGGAAGAGAGGCAAGTTGAATTGCGAAAAGATATGGTAAATATGGAAGAAAGCCAAGTTGAATAGTGAAAAATATGGAAAATGCGGAAGAAACGTAGGTTGAATTGTGAAATGATATGGAAAATGTGGAAGAAATGTAAATTGAAATGTGAAAAGATATGTACAATATGGAAGAAAGCCAAGTTGAATAGTGAAAAGTTAAGAAAATGCGGAAGAAAAGTAGGTTGAATTGTGAAATTATATGGAAAATATTGAAGAAAGGTAAGTTGAAATGTGAAAAGATATGGAAATTATGGAAGAAAGGCAAGTTGAATAGTGAAAATATATGGAAAATACGGAAGAAAAGCAGGCTGATTAATGAAAAGATATGAAAAATAAGTTGAATTGTGAAATGATATGGAAAATATGGAAGAAAGGCAAGTTCAATTGTGAAAAAACATGGAAAATATGGAAGGAAGACAAGTTGAATAGTGAAAAGATATGCAAAATGCGGAAAAAAAATAAGTTGAATTGTGAAATGATATGGAAAATATGGAAGAAATATAAGTTGAATAGTGAAATGATATGGAAAATATGGAAGAAATGTAAGTTAAAATGTGAAAAGATATGGAAAATATGGAAGAAATACAAGTCGAACAGTGGTAAGATATGGACAATATGGAAGAAAGGCAAGTTGAATAGTGCAAAGATATGGAAATTATGAAAGAAAGGCAAGTTGAATAGTGAAAATATATGGAAAATATGGAAGAAAGGTAAGTTAAAATGTGAAAAGGTATGGACAATATGGAAGAAAGACAAGTCGAAGATTGACAAAATATGGACAATATGGAGGAAAGCCAATTTGAATAGTGAAAAGATATGGAAAATGCGGAAGAAAAGTAGGTTGAATTGTGAAATGATATGGAAAATATTAAAGAAAGGTAAGTTGAAATGTGAAATGATAAGGACAATATGGAAGACAGACAAGTCGCATAGTGATAAGATATTGACAATATGGAAGAAAGGCAAGTTGAATAGTGAAAAGATTTGGAAATTATGGAAGAAGGCAAGTCGAATAGTGAAAATATATGGAAAATACGGAAGCAAAGTAGGTTGAATAGTAAAATGATATGGAAGAAAAATAAGTTGAATAGTGAAATGATATGGAAGAAAGACAAATTGAACAGTGATAAGATATGGACAATATAGAAGAAAGGCAAGTTGAATTGCGAAAAGACATGGTAAATATGGAAGAAAGCCAAGTTGGATAGTGAAAAGATATGGAAAATTCGGAAGAAAAGTAGGTTGAATTGTGAAATGATATGGAAAATGTGGAAGAAATGTAAGTTGAAATGTGAAAAGATATGGACAATATGGAAGAATGTCAAGTTGAATAGTGAAAAGTTAAGGAAAATGCGGAAGGTTGAATTGTGAAATGATATGGAAATATGGAAGAAAGACAATTCGAATAGTGATAAGATATGGACAATATGGAAGAAAGGCAAGTTGAATAGTGAAAAGATATGGAAATTATGGAAGAAAGGCAAGTCGAATAGTGAAAATATATGGAAAAAACGGAAGAAAAGTAGGTTGAATAGTGAAATGATATGGAAAATATGGAAGAAAAATAAGTTGAATAGTGAAATGTTATGGAAGAAAGGCAAATTGAATAGTGATAAGATATGGACAATATAGAAAAAAGGCAAGTTGAATTGCGAAAAGACATGGTAAATATGGAAGAAAGCCAAGTTGAATAGTGAAAAAGATATGGAAAATGCGGAAGAAAAGTAGGTTGAATTGTGAAATGATATGGAAAATGTGGAAGAAATGTAAGTTGAAATGTGAAAAGATATGGACAATATGGAAGAAAGCCAAGTTGAATAGTGAAAAGTTATGGAAAATGCGGAAGGTTGAATTGTGAAATGATATGGAAAATATGGAAGAAAGACAAGTCGAATAGTGATAAGATATGGACAATATGGAAGAAAGTCAAGTTGAATAGTGAAAAGATATGGAAATTATGGAAGAAAGGCAAGTCGAATAGTGAAAATATATGGAAAATACGGAAGAAAAGTAGGTTGAATAGTGAAATGATATGGAAGAAAAATAAGTTGAATAGTGAAATGATATGGAAGAAAGGCAAATTGAGTAGTGATAAGATATGGACAATATGGAAGAGAGGCATGTTGAATTTCGAAAAGACATGGTAAATATGGAAGAAAGCCAAGTTGAATAGTGAAAATATATGGAAATTATGGAAGAAAGGCAAGTCGAATAGTGAAAATATATGTTAAATACGGAAGCAAAGTAGGTTGAATAGTGAAATGATATGGAAGAAAAATAAGTTGAATAGTGAAATGATATGGAAGAAAGGCAAATTGAATAGTGATAAGATATGGACAATATGGAAGAGAGGCAAGATGAATTGCGAAAAGACATGGTAAATATGGAAGAAAGCCAAGTTGAATAGTGAAAAATATGGAAAATGCGGAAGAAAAGTGGGTTGAATTGTGAAATGATATGGAAAATGTGGAAGAAATGTAAATTGAAATGTGAAAAGATATGAACAATATGGAAGAAAGCCAAGTTGAATAGTGAAAAGTTATGGATAATGCGGAAGAAAAGTAGGTTGAATTGTGAAATTATATGGAAAATATTGAAGAAAGGTAAGTTGAAATGTGAAAAGATATGGAAAATATGGAAAAAATACAAGTCGAATAGTGATAAGATATGGACAATATGGAAGAAAGGCAAGTTGAATACTGAAAAGATATGGAAATTATGGAAGAAAGGCAAGTTGAATAGTGAAAATATATGGAAAATATGGAAGAAAGGTAAGTTAGAATGTGAAAAGACAAGTCGAAGATTGATAAAATATGGACAATATGTAAGAAAGCCAAGTTGAATAGTGAAAAGTTATGGAAAATGCGGAAGGTTGAATTGTGAAATGATACGGAAAATATGGAAGAAAGACAAGTCGAATAGTGATAATACATGGACAATATGGAAGAAAGGCAAGTTGAATAGTGAAAAGATATGGAAATTATGGAAGAAAGGCAAGTCGAATAGTGAAAATATATGGAAAATACGGAAGAAACGTAGGTTGAATAGTGAAATGATATGGAAAATATGGAAGAAAAATAAGTTGAATAGTAATGTTATGGAAGAAAGGCAAATTGAATAGTGATAAGATATGGACAATATAGAAAAAAGGAAAGTTGAATTGCGAAAAGACATGGTAAATATGGAAGAAAGGCTGTACATACTGTTATAGTATTTGGTTTGAAAAGCTGTACATACTGTTATGGTATTTGGTTTGAAAGGCTGTACATACTGTTATAGTATTTGGTTTGAAAAGCTGCACATTCTGTTATGGTATTTGGTTTTTAAGGCTGTACATACTGTTATAGTATTTTGTTTTAAAGGCTGCACATTCTGTTATAGTATTTTGTTTGAAAAGCTGCACATTCTGTTATAGTATTTGGTTTGAAAAGCTGCACATTCTGTTATAGTATTTGGTTTGAAAGGCTGTACATTCTGTTATAGTATTTGGTTTGAAAGGCTGTACATTCTGTTATGGTATTTGGTTTGAAAGCCTGTACATACTGTTATAGTATTTGGTTTGAAAAGCTGCACATTCTGATATGGTATTTGGTTTTTAAGGCTGTACATACTGTTATAGTATTTTGTTTGAAAGGCTGTACATACTGTTATAGTATTTTGTTTGAAAGCTGCACATTCTGTTATAGTATTTTGTTTGAAAAGCTGCACATTCTGTTATAGTATTTGGTTTGACATGACAAGAGATCGAATTCGTGATCTACTGCATCCTGTTTCCAAAAATTAAATAATATGAAATTAACAGAATGCTGAAAAGAATGAAAAAAGAAAATTATGCTGTGAATTTGAAATGATTTGAACGTTGAAAATGGCTGCTGTTGAAATTAGCCAATGTTAATGCTTATATATCTGCCTTAAATGCGATCTTATAAAACCCAGCTAGACGAAAATTAGTGACGGTTCCCAGGACACAATCCACAGAGATGTCTATCACACTCCGTAGTGGTAGATTGGTTATGCCTTGTCGATGCGAGACTGTAAGTAAGGCAGCAATTCTGAAAGCATGACCGTAGATACAGCTAGATTAAATAGACTAAATATGAAATGATGAAAAATTGCATGTTCCCTTTTCTTACAGAATCACATTCTCGGTGTGTGTTCTATATCTCCTGATCCTCTTACATGTTCTCATTCTCTGTCTATGTTCAATATCTCGTGATCCTCTTACATGTTCTCATTCTCTGTCTATGTTCTATATCTCCTGATCCTCTTACATGTTCTCATTCTCTGTCTATGTACTATATCTCCTGTTGACCCCTTGCAAGTTCTCCTTTTCTGTCTATGTTCTATATCACCTGACCCTCTTACATGGTCTCATTCTCTGTGTTCTATATCTCCTGATCCTCTTACAAGTTCTCATTCTCTGTCTGTGTTCTATATCTCCTGCTGATCTTCTTACAAGTTTTCATTCTCTGCCTGTGTTCTATATCTCCTGCTGATCCTCTTACAAGATCTCATTCTCTGTCTGTGTTCTATATTTCCTTATCATCTTACAAGTTCTCATTCGCTGTCTGTGTTCTATATCTACTGATCATCTTACAAGTTCTCATTCTCTGTCTGTGTTCTATATCTACTGATTCTCTTACAAGGTCTCATTCTCTGTCTATGTTCCATATCTCCTGATTCTCTTACAAGTTCTCATTCTCTGTCTGTGTTCTATATCTCCCGATGCTCTTACAGGCAGGTTCTCATTCTCTGTCTATGTTCCACATCTCCTACTGATCCTCTTACAAGTTCTCATTCTCTGTCTGTGTTTGGTATCTCCTGATCCTCTTACAACTTATCAATCTCTGCCAATGTTCTATATCTCCTGCCTATCCTCTTACAAGTTCTCATTCTCTGTCTATGCTCCATATCTCCTACTGATCCTCTTACAAGTTCTCATTCTCTGTCTGTGTTTGGTATCTCCTGATCCTCTTACAACTTATCAATCTCTGCCAATGTTCTATATCTCCTGCCGATCCTCTTACAAGTTCTCATTCTCTGTCTATGCTCTATATCTCCTGCTGATCTTCTTACAAGTTCTCATTCTCTGTCTACGTTCTATATCTCCTGATCCTCTAATAAGTTCTCATTCTCTGTCTATATTCTATATCTCCTGATCCTCTTACAAGTTATCATTTTCTGTCTGTGTTTTATATCTACTGATCCTCTAATAAGTTCTCATTCTCTGTCTATGTTCTATATCTCCTGATTCTCTTAGAAGGTCTCATTCTCTGTCTATGTTCTATATCTCCTGATTCTCTTACAAGTTCTCATTCTCTGTCTGTGTTCTATATCTCCCGATGCTCTGACAGGCAGGTTCTCATTCTCTGTCTATGTTCTATATCTCCTAATGATCCTCTTACAAGTTCTCATTCTCCGTCTATGTTCTATATCTCCTGCTGACCGTTTTACAAGTTCTCATTCTATGTCTGTGTTTTATATCTCCTGAACCTCTTACAACTTATCAATCTCTGTCTATCTTCCATATCTCCTGCCGATCCTCTTACAAGTTGTCATTTTCTGTCTATGCTCTATATCTCCTCCTGATCCTCTTACAAGTTCTCATTCTCAGTCTATGTTCTATATCTCCTGCGGATCCTCTTACAAGTTATCATTCTCTGTATGTGTTCTATATCTCCCGATCCTCTTACAGGTTCTCATTGTCTGTCTATGTTCTATATCTCCTACTGATCCTCTTACAAGTTCTCATTCTCTGTCTGTGTTCTATATCTCCTGCTGACTATCTTACAAGTTCTCATTCTCTGTCTGTGTTTTATTTCTCCTGAACCTCTTACAACTTATCAATCTCTGTCTATCTTCCATATCTCCTGCCTATCCTCTTACAAGTTCCCATTCTATGTCTATGCTCTATATCTCATGCTGATCCTCTTACAGGTCTTCATTCTCCGTCTATGTTCTATATCTCCTGATCCTCTTACAAGTTATCATTCTCTGTCTATGTTCTATATCTCCTGATTCTCTTATAAGTTCGCATTCTCTGTTTATGTTCTATATCTCCTGATCCTCTTACAAGTTCTCATTCTCTGTCTGTGTTCTATATCTCCTGATCCTCTTACAAGTTCTCATTCTCTGTCTGTGTTCTATATCTACTGATCCTTTTACAAGTTCTCATTCTCTCTCTATGTTCTATATCTCCTGCGGATCCTCTTACAAGTTATCATTCTCTGTATGTGTTCTATATCTCCCGATCCTCTTACAGGTTCTCATTGTCTGTCTATGTTCTATATCTCCTACTGATCCTCTTACAAGTTCTCATTCTCTGTCTGTGTTCTATATCTCCTGCTGACTATCTTACAAGTTCTCATTCTCTGTCTGTGTTTTATATCTCCTGAACCTCTTACAACTTATCAATCTCTGTCTATCTTCCATATCTCCTGCCGATCCTCTTACAAGTTCTCATTCTATGTCTATGCTCTATATCTCATGCTGATCCTCTTACAAGTCTTCATTCTCCGTCTATGTTCTATATCTCCTGATCCTATTACAAGTCATCATTCTCTGTCTATGTTCTATATCTCCTGATTCTCTTATAAGTTCGCATTCTCTGTTTATGTTCTATATCTCCTGATCCTCTTACAAGTTCTCATTCTCTGTCTGTGTTCTATATCACCTGATCCTCTTACAAGTTCTCATTCTCTGTCTGTGTTCTATATCTCCTGATCCTCTTACAAGTTCTCATTCTCTGTCTGTGTTCTATATCTACTGATCCTCTTACAAGTTCTCATTCTCTGTCTGTGTTCTATATCTCCTGATTCTCATACAAGTTCTATTGAAATATTGTTAAAAGTGGCGTGAAACACAATCAAACAAAGAAACAAACAAAACAAACATCGACATTTTTTACATATGCCTCCTATTTGTGCAGTGTTCCGTTCAAAATTTTAATTTGTTTCTTGGAATAAGTTTACAAATGAAAGTGTGTACAAGAAGAGTGTTTGTTCAGAAAAAAAAACTTAAAACATATTATGACAGTAAAGATTGAAGCGTAGCAATCAGTCTAGACTTTACTCTGCGTACACACACAGGTGCTCAAAACATCCTGGTAGATATTTAATAAGCCATAATAATTTCATTAAGCATTTTATCTGGAGTGAATTAGATCTACAACAGCGAATATTCCATAAGTTGTGGTCCTGTTTAGTGTGTACTCTTATATGTCTTTGTTGCTTGCTTGATGGTGTTTAATGCTACTTTCAACAATATTTCAGTTATTTCGTGGCGGTTATTTTTATTGGTGGAGTAAACAGGAGGACCCGGAGAAAATCACCGACCTGTCTGAAGTCCCTGACCAACTTTATCACATAATGTTGTACACCTCGCATTGATCGTGATTTGTACTCAAAACATCAGTGGTGATAGGAACTGATTGCATAGATAGTTGTAAATCCAACTGTCATCCGATCACGGCCACGACGGTTCCTCAGGACTCTTATACATTATTTATTTAATTAACACCCACTTTACCCACTACTCGAGGATTTCTCTTATTTGATAATGGATATGTTTACATGATTTTTATGTGTAATGGCGCGGATAGCTCAATGAATTAGGTAGTTGGATTACCTAACAACTCATATAAGCCTATCAGCAATACGCCGTGGGTTCGCGCCCGTCTTTGTAAATTACAAAAACGGTGCACTCTACTCGCATCCGTAAGTGACAAAGTTTACTAGTTCCTTGCCCATGGTCGGTGGTTCTCACCGGGTACGCCAGCTTCATCCACCACTAAAACTGGTCGCCATGATATAGCTGAAATAAAACTCTCTGAATCGACAAATATATGTCACCACTTAACACTCTCTGAATCGACAAATATAGGTCACCACCTAACACTATCTGAATCGACAAATATAGGTCGACACCTAACATTATCTGAATCAACAAATATAGGTCACCACCTAACGCTATCTAAATCAATAAATATAGGTCACTACCTTACACTCTCTAAATAGACAAATATAGGTCGTCACCTAACACTATCTGAATCGACAAATATAGGCCGCCACTTAACACTATCAGTTCAATGGTGTTGCCGATATAAAAGTAAACATTTTTTGTTATTTATATTGCACATTTTCGAATATAAAATTTGTCCATTTTATAAAAATCAACAAAGTTACTACACATGATCAAGGATTTTTATATTCGCATTATATTTGTTCATAGCATTAGAATAAACCATTGAAAATATTTAAATGTCCTCTGTATTATTTACTATTGTATCATAACAAGGAGGTAATTGTACAATCAGTGTGATCTAATGTTATTATTGAATAGGAATCTTTTCAAATGCTTATCACAAATCTTTAATAGTTGTCCCCTTTTGTCTATATATGTGTATTTATAGGCAGGGACACCACAGACTTAATAAAACCACCAAAGATACAAAGTATTTTTTAAGTTACAAAGGTATCATCAAAGACATCCAGTCAAAATGTCAATTTTAATTTAAATTAAATACA
This sequence comes from Gigantidas platifrons, assembly GCA_002080005.1. NCBI lineage: Eukaryota > Metazoa > Mollusca > Bivalvia > Mytilida > Modiolidae > Gigantidas > Gigantidas platifrons. Next base: position 34,064 of record MJUT01037102.1, read on the forward strand.
GCTAGATTAAATAGACTAAATATGAAATGATGAAAAATTGCATGTTCCCTTTTCTTACAGAATCACATTCTCGGTCTGTGTTCTATATCTCCTGGTCCTCTTACAGATTCTCATTCTCTATCTATGTTCAATATCTCCTGATCCTCTTACATGTTCGCATTCTCTGTCTATGTACTATATCTCCTGCTGATCCCCTTACAAGTTCTCCTTTTCTGTCTATGTTCTATATCATCTGACCCTCTTACATAGTCTGATTCTCTGTGTTCCAATATCTCCTGATCCTCTTACAAGTTCTCATTCTCTGTCTGTGTTCTATATCTCCTGATCCTCTTACAAGTTCTCATTCTATGTCTGTGTTCTATATCTCCTGATCCTCTTACAAGTTCTCATTCTATGTCTGTGTTCTATATCTCCTGCTGATCTTCTTACAAGTTTTCATTCTCTGCCTCTGTTCTATATCTCCTGCTGATCCTCTTACAAGTTCTCATTCTCTGTCTGTGTTCTATATTTCCTTATCTTCTTACAAGTTCTCATTCTCTGTCTGTGTTCTATATCTACCGATTCTCTTACAAGGTCTCATTATCTGTCTATGTTCCATATCTCCTACTGATCCTCTTACAAGTGCTCATTCTCCGTCAATGTTCTATATCTCCTGCTGACCATCTTACAAGTTCTCATTCTCTGTCTGTGTTTGGTATCTCCTGATCCTCTTACAACTTATCAATCTCTGTCAATGTTCTATATCTCCTGCCGATCCTCTTACAAGTTCTCATTCTCTGTCTATGCTCTATATCTCCTGCTGATCCTCTTACAAGTTCGCATTCTCTGTCTACGTTCTATATCTCCTGATCCTCTTGCAAGTTCTCATTCTCTGTCTACGTTCTATATCTCCTGATCCTCTTACAAGTTATCATTTTATGTCTGTGTTTTATATCTACTGATCCTCTTACAAGTTCGCATTCTCTGTCTACGTTCTATATCTCCTGATTCTCTTAGAAGGTCTCATTCTCTGTCTATGTTCTATATCTCCTGATTCTCTTACAAGTTCTCATTCTCTGTTTGTGTTCTATATCTCCCGATGCTCTTACATGCAGGTTCTCATTCTCTGTCTATGTTCTATATCTCCTGCTGATCCTCTTACAAGTTCTCATTCTCCGTCTATGTTCTATATCTCCTGCTGACCATCTTACAAGTTCTCATTCTCTGTCTGTGTTTGGTATCTCCTGATCCTCTTACAACTTATTAATCTCTGTCAATGTTCTATATCTCCTGCTGATCCTCTTACAAGTTCTCATTCTCTGTCTATGCTCTATATCTCCTGCTGATCCTCTTACAAGTTCTCATTCTCTGTCTTTATTCTATATCTCCTGGTCCCCTTACAGGTTCTCACTCTCTGTCTACGTTCTATATCTCCTGATCCTCTTACAAGTTACCATTCTCTGTCTATGCACTATATCTTCTGATCCTCGTACAAGTTCTCATTCTCTGTCTATGTTCTATATCTCCTTATTCTCTTATCAGTTCTCATTCTCTGCTTATGTTCTATATCTCCTGATTCTCTTACAAGTTCTCATTCTCTGTCTGTGTTCTATATCTCCTGATCCTCGTACAAGTTCTCATTCTCTGTCTGTGTTCCATCTCCTGATCCTCTTACAAGTTCTCATTCTCTGTCTATGTTCTATATCTCCTGATTCTCTTACAAGTTCTCATTCTCTGTCTATGTTCTATATCTCCTTATTCTATTATCAGTTCTCATTCTCTGCTTATGTTCTATATCTCCTGATTCTCTTACAAGTTCTCATTCTCTGTCTGTGTTCTATATCTCCTGATCCTCGTACAAGTTCTCATTTTCTGTCTGTGTTCTATCTCCTGATTCTCTTACAAGTTCTCATTCTCTGTCTATGTTCTATGTCTCCTTATTCTCTTACAAATTCTATTGAAATATTGGTGAAAGTGGCGTGAAACACAATCAAGCAAAGAAACAAACAAAACAAACATCGACATTTTTTACATATGCCTCCTATTTGTGCAGTGTTCCGTTCAAAATTTTAATTTGTTTCTTGGAATAAGCTTACAAATCAAAGTGTGTACAAGAAGAGTGTTTGTTCAGACAAAAAACTTAAAACATATTATGACAGTAATGATTGAAGCGTAACAATCAGTCTAGACTTTACTATGCATACACACCCAGGTGCACAAAACTTCCTGGTAGATATTTAATAAGCCATAATAATTTCATTAAGCATTTTATCTGGAGTGAATTAGATCTACAACAGCGAATATTCCATAAGTTGTGGTCCTGTTTAGTGAGTACTCTTATATGTCTTTGTTGCTTGCTTGATGGTGTTTAATGCTACTTTCAACAATATTTCAGTTATCATTCTCTGTCTATGTTCTATATCACCTGATCCTCTTACAGAGTCTCATTCTGACTGTGTTCTATATCTCCTGATTCTCTTAAAGGTTATCATTCTCTGTCTATGTTCTATATCACCTGATCCTCTTACAGAGTCTCATTCTGACTGTGTTCTATATCTCCTGATCCTCTTACAGGTTATCATTCTCTGTCTATGTTCTATATCTCCTGTTGACCATCTTACAAGTTCTCATTCTCTGTCTATGTTCTATATCTCCTGCGGATCCACTTACAAGTTCTCATTCTCTGTCTGTGTTCTATATCTCCTGATCCTCTTACAAGTTCTCATTCTCTGTCTGTGTTCTATATCTCCCGATCCTCTTACAGGTTCTCATTGTCTGTCTATGTTCTATATCTCCTACTGATCCTCTTAAAAGTTCTCATTCTTCGTCTATGTTGTATATCTCCTGCTGACCATCTTACAAGTTCACATTCTCTGTCTGTGTTTTATATCTCCTGATCCGCTTCCAACTTATCAATCTCTGTCTATCTTCCATATCTCCTGCCGATCCTCTTACAAGTTCTCATTCTCTGTCTATGCTCTATATCTCCTGCTCATCCTCTTACAATTTCTCATTCTCTGTCTATGTTCTATATCTCCTGATCCTCTTAGAAGTTCTCATTCTCTGTCTATGTTCTATATCTCCTGTTCCTCTTACAAGTTCTCATTCTCTGTCTGTGTTCTATATCTCCTGACCCTCTTACAAGTTCTCATTCTCTGTCTATGTTCTATATCTCCTGACCCTCTTACAAGTTCTCATTCTCTGTCTATGTTCTATATCTCCTGACCCTCTTACATGTTCTCATTCTCTGTCTATGCTCTATATCTCCTGATTCTCTTATAAGTTCTCATTCTCTGTTTATGTTCTATATCTCCTGATTCTCTTACCTGTTCTCATTCTCTGTCTGTGTTCTATCTCCTGATCCTCTTACAAGTTCTCATTCTCTGTATGTGTTCTATATCTCCTGATCATCATGCAAGTTCTCATTCTCTGTCTGTGTTCTATATCTACTTATCCTCTTACAAGTTCTCATTCTCTGTCTGTGTTCTATATCCCCTGATCCTCTTACAAGTTATCATTCTCTGTCTGTGTTCTATATCTCCTGATTCTCTTACAAGTTCTCATTCTCTGTCTGTGTTCTATATCTTCTGATTCTCTTACAAGTTCTCATTCTCTGTCTGTGTTCTATATCTCCTGATTCTCTTACAAGTTCTAATTCTCTATCTATGCTCTATATCTCCTGATTCTCATACAAGTTCTATTGAAATATTGTTGAAAGTGGCGTGAAACACAATCAAGCAAAGAAACAAACAAAACAAACTTCGACATTTTTTACATATGCCTCCTATTTGTGCAGTGTTCCGTTCAACATTTTAATTTGTTTCTTGGAATAAGCTTACAAACCAAAGTGTGTACAAGAAGAGTGTTTGTTCAGACAAACAACTTAAAACATATTATGACAGTAAAGATTGTAGCGTAACAATCAGTCTAGACTTTACTATGCATACACACCCAGGTGCACAAAACTTCCTGGTAGATATTTAATAAGCCATAATAATTTCATTAAGCATTTTATCTGGAGTGAATTAGATCTACAACAGCGAATATTCCATAAGTCGTGGTCCTGTTTAGTGAGTACTCTTATATGTCTTTGTTGGTTGCTTGATGGTGTTTAATGCTACTTTCAACAATATTTCAGTTATCATTCTCTGTCTATGTTCTATATCACCTGATCCTCTTACAGAGTCTCATTCTGACTGTGTTCTATATCTCCTGATTCTCTTACAGGTTATCATTCTCTGTCTATGTTCTATATCACCTGATCCTCTTACAGAGTCTCATTCTGACTGTGTTCTATATCCCCTGATCCTCTTACAGGTTTTCATTCTCTCTCTATGTTCAATATCTCCTACTGATCCTCTTCCAACTTATCAGTCTCTGTCTATCTTCCATATCTCCTGCCGATCCTCTTACAAGTTCTCATTCCCTGTCTATGCTCTATATCTACTGCTGATCCTCTTACACGTTCTCATTCTCTGTCTATGTTATATATCTCCTGATCCTCTTACAAGTTCTCATTCTCTGTCTATGTTCTATATCTCCTGATCCTCTTACAGTTATACGTTCTCTGTCTGCGTTCTATATCTCCTGATCTTCTTATAAGTTCTCATTCTCTGTCTATGTTCTATAT
>MJUT01037112.1:24932-42697 GCA_002080005.1 Gigantidas platifrons
AAAAAACAACAATAAACAAAACACAGAAAACTAAACTAATGAGCCACATGATTTATTTGATTACAACTATACATCTACATAAACCACTTTTTGTCATGCGTCTGACGATCTTGCAGTTCTATTCCATACTTCCTTCAAGGGCTTAAAATCAAAGATAGGCAATTAGCCCAGACATTTAATTCTACCTTTCACTATATAATGGGGATGATCTACTACTGAGCAATTCTTCTTTTTACCTTGATCACGACAACGGACGAAGATTATAAACACAACTGTACGACAAACGCGAAGACTTCACTTCACCGATAGCTAACGTCCTAATAATCAATAGCTAAATTCCAGCATCGTCAGTGTATTATACGTTATTCTGGATACTGTGTCAAGTACAGTATTAATGTCGATCTAGTTCAGCTGCTGGTGCAAACGTTACTCAAACAAGGCTGATTTAAAACATTTCGACATACATTCTTCGATAGTTATAACGAACTGTTTGACCGTTAAAAGATGTAGATTTCTCAATTGACAACGGCTATCTTATTTATTTTGCTTAGTATTTTTTTCCTTTCGTTATCGCTTACAATGCTTTGCCAGAATTGACTGAGCTACATGCCTGATGCATTAATATAATTAGATTATGCACCGCAATAAAGACTAAGATTATTTGTTTTGTATTTTCCGGAGTAAGATTAGATCTTGCTTATTGTTTTTTGAAGAAACATGTGCATACATTATACACTAAGATACCGCTGTGTGTGTAAAAGTAGTTCTGAGTGCTGTGAACCTTGCGGGAATAAAAAAAAAACGAGAGTCAACATGATCGATTTATTTCCCATGCGAATTACAGGGATTAAGTTCATCTATAAATCTTAGTAAATCATACATCTATATAATGGATATTGTCATTGTTAGAGATATATATGTTTGTAGAACACATGATCACTCTTTCCATGATCCTAAGAAGAATGTTATAAATGAACGGGTTTCATATATTTCAAAATGTAATTGTAAACAAAGTAACTTCCATTACAAATGCAATTACCATGCATATAGCAAAAAAGCACATTTTATATCGAAAATAATTACTGGTGACTATTCGATTCGTATATTATCATTTGTAAATACAAATATTCTGCGTTTTTCTTGAGTGATTTTTGCATTCATGGAAGTGCTCGCTATAAGGTCGGAACAGAGACTATTTGGATGGACGACGTTACGTGATGGATCAGAGAATGATATAAGTGACTGTAAATTTGGAGGATGGGGTCAACATAATTGTGGACATGGTGAAAATGTTGGAATTGAGTGTGATATTTACGATTTGCATTATTTGTACTATAAACATAAAGGAATTCAAATGGTTAAAGCCTAATTTTCCATAAGTATTTAGACTATAATACACAAGTAGATTGTGGGGAAATCCGGTAATTGACTCTTCAACAAATTTTGATCATTGAGTCGAGAAGATATGCATACTATATATACATATTTCCGCCACTTTTCGATTATATTAGATTCATAAAGTACATTTAATCATAAAGGAAATTATTCATTCATTGTCCTATCTCAGGTCAGAAACTATTACCAGACTGACAGAAAGTTGGCGTGTAGGCAGGTTACGGAATTAAGTAAGAGATGCTCCATCAAAATGAACACACACAATTGAATAAAATACACACACAAAACAAAACAAGCAAACAAGCTATGACAACGATATAATCTAAAGACACAAAACAAAGAGCAAGACTTTGAACAACATAAACCCAAAAAAAGTCCTTGGATTAAATTTTGCAAATTGTTCACTATCGAGCTAATATTGATATTGTTATATTGTTGTAATTGTACAATGTAGTTATTTAGTTTATGTAATGCTAACATACTACCATGGAGGAGGCAATGCCGATCTGGAACAATTAATGTTAAATATGAAGGACTGTGGAGCACTGTTCGTGATGATAATTTTGATAAAGAGGATGCAAAAGTTGTGTGCGCTATGGTTGGATATCATACTTTGTAGCTCGTTAATATACATAGTACGTGATGTTAATGTTGTGTAATGTAGGTATGGTTGTCGGTAAGAGCGATCCGTTTGCAACTCATTTTACCCACTCCGGTAATTCTGAAAACTAATCTACTCATATTTATTTCAATGTACTGATGCTAAGTGTTATTTGTGTTTGCTTGCGTATAATGGTGTCAACTACGTCTTAAAAATATGAATACCATGGAGTAACATGGTGGATGAGGTGTAAGATGTTTGTCTTCCTGCTGTGTCCCCTTTCTCTAGATTGTCCATTCTTGATTGACACTTCGGTTTTCACTATCATTTATTTCAAGATACTAGCATTCACAATTACTCAGATTAACATAGTTATCTTAAATTGATAAAATAAAATGATAATAAACACCTGATTACTTAGTTAATATTTTTCTCTACCGACTGAAAGCACACACAATTTCGTTCTTTGAAGACAGTCACAGTTGATTCAATTTATTTTTCAGGTGATCCATATAACCATCTGCTGTTCCTCGATCCATATATGTTTTCCTTGGTTGTGGTATTAGAGCTTGTAGCGGTAGGGTTATTTCTCTCCCAAATAGCATGGAGCTTGGTGTCCTGGAGGTTGAAGCATGTACCGATGATCGATATGCCATCATCACTTGCTGTAGATAGTCTTCCCATGTTTCCTGATTTTTCTCACTAAACATTGTGAGCATTGATGCTAATGTCCTATTAAATCTATATACACCACCATTTGATTGTGGTCTAAAGCTTGTAGTTCTTGTTTTGTCAATACCTAAAACTGTACACATCCCTTTGAACGTGTCAGACTGGAAATTCCTCCCCTGATCTGAATGTATCTGTAATGGTGTCCCATATTTGGTGATAAAATTGTCTACAAATGCCTTGCTTATTGTGGTACTTTCCTGATTTGAAATTGCTATGGCTTCTGTCCATTTGGTGAAAAGGTCTGAGATGACCAAGATCTATGTATGCCCTTGTTTCGTAAGTAGAAGTGGTCCAAAAATATCGACAACTACCCTTTCCATAGGTTCTCCTGAGATATATGTTCATAGTTCATGCCCTGTTTGTTTCTTTTTTTTTGTTTTTTGTGCAAAGCATCGATCACATGAGCAGCAGTATTTTTGTACATAATCTTTCATATTATGCGAATACAATCCCGTTTTAAGCTTTTCTAGAGTTTTGTCAACTCCTAGGAATCCTGCTGATGGAATGTCATGGAAGTAGTGCAGTATGTGCTGTTTCTTTCTTTGTAGGACAATCATTTGTTTTATTGTACTCTGTCCATCATTGCTTTCAAATTTCCTGAATAAAATTCCTCCGATTATTTCAAGTCTGTCCCATTGACTCCATAAGGTTTCGAGTGCTGAAGTCCCACTTGAGACACTTTCCCATTTGGGTCTCTCGTTTGTTAATTCTAACTCTACTAGTAAGATTCCTATGTCAGGATCCGACAATTGCTGTAATCTTAAGTCATGTGGCTCCCATCCCAAATGTATGAAGCTTTTATTTTTCATTTTCTCGGACTGTGTTTCCTGTTTTCTCCTGGTGATAGCTCTTACGAATTCTGTTAACTGTGCTTCTTTATTCTCCTTTGATTCCACTTTGTGTTGGCATTCAACAGGAAGCTGCTGTTTTTCCTGTGATATTTCATCCTCCTGTTGGTGATTGGCTATGTTTGTTAATATGACTTGGTCTTTTTCTTTCATTTGTTCGCATATGGCAGTGTTCTCCTTTTCGACCTCCTCTGTTAATTCCTGAAATCCCTGCTGTCGCTTACATGAAGCGCATAGGTTTCTAGAGAGGGCATCAGCATTTCAGTGTTTCTTCCCTGCTCTATGCTCAATTTGTAGGTCATATGTACCTAGTTCTTGTAACCATCTTGCCACTTGTCCTGTAGGGTTTTTGAGGTTTCTCATCCAGCTGACAGCTGCATTGTCTGTGCGAAGTAATACATTCTGTCCATAAATGTAAGAGTGAAATTTGTTTAGTGCTGTTATAGCTGCAAATAGTTCCTTCCTAGTAGTACAATATGATGTTTCGTGCTTATTAAGAGCATTGCTCATGTATGCTATGACATGTTCCTTGTCGTCAATTTGCTGAGAAAGAACGGCTCCTACCGCTTTATCACTTGCATCTGTGTCCAAGATAATGCTTTTTTCAAGTACTGGATAAATAAGTATTGGAGGTGTTATCCTTGACTTTTTCAGTTTCTCAAAGGCGTCCTGACATGTTTCTGTCCATGTAAATTTAATTCCCTTTTGGCATGATTTGTGCAGTGGCCTAGCAATATCTGCAAATCCTTTCACAAACTTCCTGTAGTAGGAACATAAACCAAGAAAACTTTTCATTTCCTTTACGCCCCTGGGAGTAGGCCAGTTTTGTACAGCTACTATCTTATCTGGATCTGTGTGTATTCCCTCTTCTGATACTACGTGTCCTAAACATTTTACACTTTTCTGAAACAAAATACATTTTGAAGGTTTCAGCTTTTAATTTGCCTCCCTCAGTCGAATAAATATGTGTTCTAGTCTAAATAAGCTATGTTCAACTGAAGATCCTTGTACTATGATATCGTCCATATAAAGTAGGCATTCCTCCCACTGAAGTCCTCTTAAAACGTCCTCCATTAGTCTCTCGAATGTGGAAGGACTGTTAGCTAATCCAAAAGGGGTTACTCGGAATTGAAATAAACCTTGACTTGTTGAAAATGCTGTCTTCTCCCTATCATCCGGGTGTAGTCCTACTTGGAAAAATCCTTGATTTAAGTCTAAGCATCCAAACCATTTCCCTCCAGCAAGTGAGTCTAAACATTCGTCTACTCGTGGTAATGGATATGCATCCTTGATCATGACTTGGTTAAGTGCTCGATAATCAACAGAGAAGCGTGTGGATCCATCTTTCTTCTTGACGAGTACAACTGGAGATGACCATGGACTCTTTGATGGTTCTATTACTCTCCTGTCCAACATTTTGTCTATTTCTGCCTTCTCAATCTCTCGTTTACCAAGTGGTAATCTCCTTGGTGCTTATCGTATTGGTTTAGCTGTATCAGTTTTTATCCTATGTTGAACACTGTCCGTTTGGCCTAAATCATCATTTGACCTTGCAAATACATATTGATACTTAATAAGGAGTTCTTGTACTTTTTCTTGATCATTTGATGGTAGGTGAACAATGCTTCTCTCAAATAAATCCTGCAAATGACTAGGTAAAGTTTTGGAAAAAAGCTCCCCACTTCCCAACTGTATATTTTGACATGTACCAATATGTGGCGCCTCTCGTTCATAGCATGACTCGCAAGTTCCAATCTGTTCGTTTGTATATATGGTTACTTGCTCATCCATACAATGTGTTATTTGAACTTGAATGTCTGGTTTGTGTGGTTCAAGTACTCCTCTTGTCATAATAAGTCCTGGATTCTTCAGCTTTGTAACATGATCCACCAATCCTAAATTTGCTAGGTGTTCACCATCTTCTACATTTACTGAGATGGTCGCTCTGGATTTGCCAGGTATTATGACTGTCTGTTTTGAAAGTACTCAACATACCATCTCGGCTTCACCGCCTACCCAGCATTGAATGTCAGAAAACTTGGTTGATAAAATTTTTTTCCTATAATCAATTTTGTCTATGTGTTCCAAAAGGAAATACTGTCCAAGTATAGCATCCTGGCAGATGTTGCATACTAGAACATCTAATTCATAACTCCCCTCTCCAAGAGTCAATGTTTGGCTGAAGCATCCATGTAACTGTAAGGGATTTCCATTAACATCAAAAAGCTTGCAAGGACTAGGTTGAAGTATTATTTTGTCCTTGGTAGTGTCAACAATTTGTAAATATATCCTATGGTTTAGTATAGAGAATGTAGAGCCATTGTCTATCAAAATTTGCAATGGTAAATTGTGTATATATCCTTCTGTATATAATCCATTATCCCATTTCCCACATGTGTTTCCTTTTTGTCCTATCCTAAAACTTGGTAACCTTAAAACGCACATTGACTGCAGGTCTTGTGAGTCAATGGGGATCGGAAGTTTCCATGGGTCCTGATAGAAATCATTGAAGTGTTGTCCCTGTTAGGTGTGTTCGGTCTATTTTGATTTTCTTGTTTTCCAGTTTCTTGTTTATATTTAAGAAAAAATTGACAATTTCTGCATATGTGATCTGGGTTATCGCATATAAAACATGTTATATTTTTTCTCATACTACCATTGTTTCTGTTCCTCCCTTGCCAGCTCCTGGTGCTTTGTATATTGTTGTGGATAGGTGGTATCCTACTGGTTTCTAATTGTGATATCCTCCTTGTTAATCCATGTAATGTGTTCTGTATTTGTCCATCACAATGCTCTTGGTGATGATCTGCAGTTCCACTGTACCCTGTTGTCATCCTTACATTATGTTTCTTTCTTTCTAAGCAGTCCCCAATGATAGCCTCATAGCGCTCTATTACTTCTACTGCTTCGGCTACTGTCTCGCATCCTTGATTGGTGCAGTGGTATTTAACTTCTGGTGTTACGCTTTCATATAGTTGATTAAGTGCTAGCACCTCTTGTGCTCTAGCATCCAGGTCTACATAAGCCCCCTGTGACATTTGTCTCAAAACATCAGCAAGTGCTGCAACGGACTCTCCTGGTTTCCTTTTTCTCATTTCAAGCCTAGAAAGCCATCTGTTTTGTTGTCTAGTACTCCCAAATCTTAATCCTAATCTTTGTACTAAAGCTGCATAGTTGCGTTTCTCTCCTTGTCCTAAGCTAATGTAAAAGGTCCATGTAGGGCCCCTCAATGCTGCTGCTAATGCTATAACTGTGTCAGTTTCGCGCCATTTCCCTTATTTTGCGCATATCTCAAAATGAGAAATATATTCCTCCCAGTCCTCTCCTCCGTCATAAGGTTCTGGTTTAATGGACATTCTGTATCTGTGATCGCTATGACCTCTCTCATCTGTTGCTCCTCTAAACATTCCTTGACCATTTACTCCTCCCATTATTTCTCTCATAGCCCCTTCTCCATGTGCATGTATGTCTTGTCTTGGTTCTTCTATCGTATCATTAGCGTTTTCATAGTTATTATCATTCTCGTGTCGTGTGCCCCCTTCACGCTCCTCCATTCTAAATCTGACCTCGTTATCTGGTGATTCTGACATTTCTCGTTACCTGAATAGTATGATGATAAAGTTAAAACATTTCACCACATTAAGTTCCTTTGTAGATGAGTGTTGCTTTGTAATTATGATGTATTATTATACCATACAGTGTGGAAGTATCTCCCGAATCCAAAGTATTAAAAATAATCTTTACAATACGTCTGGTCCGTATCCTGGATGTCATTTTGGATTATGACATCCCACCGCTGCCACCAGCTTGTTATCGACGGGGTAGCGTAGTCTAAGTGTATTTTTATCGTGTGATAAATTTATAAAGTGTTCCTCTGTGGTCTTGTTTAGCTGTGTAGTTGTCCAGTTCCAGCAGTATATACAATCAAGCGTATACATGAAAATATATTTATTATGTCCAGGTTCTGCATTCCATTGATATAATTCAATCCAGAGTAAAAATAACTATGCTTAATACAAAAATAATAACCCTGATAGATGCTGGCCTTCTGAACCCCTACTAAATAGATTGTAATTTAACATTGTTCTCGCTTTAATGTTAAGGACATAATGGCTGCTATATAATACAATTATGTATATGGTTGTTAAAGTGGTGGAATATATCGTATATTAAATTCATATTCAATAACGAAACTCTCAACAAAGGCTGGAAATTTGTAATAAACATTGAACTGGTTCCTAGTTAACAAGATAAAATTGGCGCCCTCTTGCTACTATAATTGTAAATATTGATAAGAATATCAGCTCCCTGGTATCGACTTTAACTCAAGTTGTCTCATAATGGAGTTATTAATATGTTTGGCTCAGAAAACCGTTAACTCTGTATCAAAATGCATCATGTATCTTGCAAATTAGCAATAGACTCAATTAAATGGTTTATCGATGTGTTGCGTCCTTGACGACAGTCATATTCGAGATGCCAAAACGTCAAATCGACGCTGTATTTATTCCCTCTGGCAAAACCATTGCGCGGCTCACAGAACTGGAAATCGCTTATTACTTATTACTAACAACTCTATTCCTGGCTCACGGCATAGGATATGCATGTAGTTTCATAAATAAGTGAAAGTTTGTCGTTACTTCAATGAAATAGTGAAAGTTTATAATAAAACGATAAAATTCGCTATCACAGAACCTAACTATAGCGTTTCTGTGTGACGTCATTTTAACAGAAAATAGTCCCTAAGCAGCACGTAATAACAATACGTATTACATGTATATTACATGTATATTTCAATATTCAACAACATAATAATAAAAATGGAAGGCCAGCCACTAATTTATAATAACAATTTACTTGAATCTAAATTCTTATTCAAGTGACTATCAAAGTACGGTAAACCGGAAGTAACCATTCGATAAAATGGCGATCTCCTTTTAAATGAACAACCACCTGTCACTATGGAATTCCTGCAAAAACACACCAATAACGGAGTGATAGAACCGTTAAAATTAATGAATAGGTAACTGAACTAAGGTTTTACAAGCTCTTTACTCCCTGAACATATGAAATCAATTTAAATACGTGAAAACGTGATCGAGGTGCCTGAACATTATGAGTTGAATTTTATCGCAATTGACACTTATTAATTATGACTCATAATACAGTATTCGACAATGATCTAAGTAATTTATAAAATAATACTGACCGGAATTAATAATAATCGATAAAATAGCTAGCCAAAGGTGTCTTAGTGCATTATTACCATCTAAGACTTACATATTTTAGAAATTTAACACCAATTTCTTAAATGTCAGATATTACATTATCTTTATAATATTAATGACACATATCAAGCTGTACGTTTATAACACTACAACAGCACGGAGAGGGGTAAAACTAGTGGCATTCATTAAAATACAATCAGGTTATGAAACAGGAAAAGAGATGTTTGTGATTACGACAAACTTAACATATGCATGATTTTCTGTCACAATGATCTTCAATGTTGATTAACCAAGATGGTGACTGTACAACATTCCGGGTGACGACTTATTAATTAGTATTGCATCATATTGGTTTTGCCAAATATGAACATATTGTTCTTTCTACTGCAACACCATGGCGATAATATGTCAAGACTTATGTCATCTGTACAATACAGGAAAATGTATAGGAACATTGATAATGTCGTCTTCGTGGTTCTAGTATACTTTCAAACGTTTTGTTTTACTTACAGCGGGATAATAGGCTATATGCACGTGTCTGATGTGAAGACACGGTTCCATTGGTCATATAGCACTTTCATACTATTTGCACCATTACTAACTAACACTAAGACGACGGTTGGACGTCAACCGATGAATTCAAGATTATTTTTTGGCTTCGATAAGATTGAATTTATAAGTAAATGTGTTCCTCTGCAATTTCAACAGAGGACGAAGAACTGGACCTTCCATCACTCCATTGCATTCCTAAATTACACAAGTATTCTTACAAACTGTGCTATATTGCTGGACTACAACAACTCTTTCCAACAGACAGTCGGCATATATATATAGAAATATAAACGTCTACAATGGTTTATTAAACAACACCAAGTACACAATACAAAGTGATAAAGAATTAAACACTTATTTGAATGACACAATTTTCGTCCCACCGAGGGACTTTATCAATGTCTATTTAAATATAATTTTCGAACCAATATCTTAATTTAAAAAAAAGTTTTTAACGGTCCATGTGCGGGATAAAAGAACTAAAAATTGCACATGAAATTACATACATAAATTAATTGAAATCCTACATATAAATTACTGAAAGTGCAATAACAATAATATCAATACACAATAGGGCTACTCATTTAAATAAATGTTAAATTAGAAATAAAAATAAAAATGAGACATTATTGGTAAATGTATCAAAAAGAACTGTCAACAATTGTATTCGTCAAAAATATTTAAAAAAAACGGTATGATACCCAAACTCAATCACAATAACGCCTTCCAAAGTGTGGAATATATACTTTGGACCAATTGATATATATATATATATATATATATATTACGGATTTAGTTAGCTACACAAATTTTCATTGGTTGTTCAACCATGAATGTCAGCATATATTCGGAAAACAGACGGGTATATATTTCAGCCTTCCAGAAAAGAGTAGAATAACAATATGGCCGACAAAAATAGTCACGCTTCACTGGATCAATAGCATAATATTGAATAATAAATGTATATTTACCAAATAAATTGCTGTTTTTACACTCAAAACGGCTACAGGTACAAAACCATTACTACAGTTAATTCCGTCTCAAAACACCAGATCGATTCAACAAACTCTTAATCCTGACCTATGTTCCACGGCTGTACCATAAAAAAACTTGAACATCATGTGCAATAAACAAGCTAAGGTGTGCTAAGCGTTACGCCTTGAACACTTTCGAAGTAACTGAACAACACCAACTTTTTGTGATTTGATTATCGCAAACCCGCTTCAATCATTAAATGAGACATCTCATACATGAAATATAACGTGACGCATCATCGTAGAAAGAACGTCACAGGTACGGAAAGGGACGCTTAGAAAAAAAAATTAAAATAAAAGGACGCAAAATATTTTGTATTTTTAATATTTTTACATGTGAATTACGANATCAATAGCATAATATTGAATAATAAATGTATATTTACCAAATAAATTGCTGTTTTTACACTCAAAACGGCTACAGGTACAAAACCATTACTACAGTTAATTCTGTCTCAAAATACCAGATCGATTCAACAAACTCCTAATCCTGACCTATGTTCCACGGCTGTACCATAAAAAAACTTGAACATCATGTGCAATAAACAAGCTAAGGTGTGCTAAGCGTTACGCCTTGAACACTTTCGAAGTAACTGAACAACACCAACTTTTTGTGATTTGATTATCGCAAACCCGCTTCAATCATTAAATGAGACATCTCATACATGAAATATAACGTGACGCATCATCGTAGAAAGAACGTCACAGGTACGGAAAGGGACGTTTAGAAAAAAAAATGAAAATAAAAGGACGCAAAATATTTTGTATTTTTAATATTTTTACATGTGAATTACGACTATGAAAGCGGTAAAATAAAACAAAAAGGAAAATAAAAACAAACAAACAAGAAAGAAAAAAAAACAATTAAAAAATTCCATAAGCCATGGATCGATGACTTTTTTTCATGTGACAGTTGGGTTCCGTATTAAAAAAGAAAATGGTTAAATACGTAATGTATCTGTTATTCAGCTATCAGACAGGGTATATAATGTGACATTCCCTGCCTAGGATATCAAATAAAACAAAAAGGATTTGATTTGATTTGATGTTTGGTGTTTAACGCCACTTTCAACAATATTTCAGCTATATCATGGCGACCAGTTTTAGTGGTGGAGGAAGCCGGAGTACCTGGAGAGAACCACCGACCATGGGCAAGCAACTGGTAAACTTTATCACTTGCGGTTGCGAGTCGAGTGCACCTTTTTTGTAATTTACAAAGCCGGGCGCGAACCCACGCCGTATAGGTGATAGGCTTGTATGAGTTGTTATATCCAGCGACCTAACTCATTGAGACACCCGGGCCCCTAAAAACAAAATGGAAAATAAAAACAAACAAACAAGACAGAAGAAAAAAACAATTAAAACAATCCATGCCATGGATGGATGACTTTTTTTTATATGACAGTTGGGTTCTGTATTTAAAAAAAAGGTTAATTCCGTAATATATCACTTTACGAAACCTTGTCATTCCCCGCGGAGGATCTTAAAGTATTCGGCATTGAATGAGTTTTCTTCACTTAAACATACAGAAAAGTAAAAGAAGCATTCTGAATAAAAAAGTTAAAAACATTGGAACCATATGGGTTAAATACACAGTACGAACGTTAAACTTAGTATAGTCCGAGCGATTGGGACTCCATAAACTGGGAATTGGGACATCGTACATAGATCTATTTATAGTATACACCCCATAAGTTCGGACATCTCACCTATGTTTTATATAAAATCAATTTGTTACACAATAATATTGGAAACAAATCTCTATATATAGCACACACCTCATACGTTCGGACATCTCACCTATGTTTTCTCTAAAATCAATATG
Source organism: Gigantidas platifrons (assembly GCA_002080005.1). NCBI lineage: Eukaryota > Metazoa > Mollusca > Bivalvia > Mytilida > Modiolidae > Gigantidas > Gigantidas platifrons. The sequence goes on from MJUT01037112.1 coordinate 37,148, forward strand.
TTACATAGTAATATGGACAAAATATCTCTCACTAGTCCGAGCGATTGATACCCTATTAACTGGGACATGGGATATCGTATATATATATATATATATATATATATATATGTATAGCACACACCCCATAAACTGGGACATGGAACATCGTACATATATATATTTATAGCACACACCCCATAATTTCGCACATCGCACTTATGTTTCATCTAAAAGTTGTAAATAGATGGCCATGGGCTGGAAATGTGTAGTCATTTACCTAGCTAATTCCCGATCTTAACATTCTATTATTGTATTATTGATCATCACTAAAGTCAATAGACAAAAATCTAGACCTATTTTTAGCATACACCCCATAAGTTTGGACATCACACCTATGTTGTAAGCAAGTGTTCTCGGGGTGTAAATATGTATATCGTTACTACTTAATTCCTGATCTCATCATCCTATTATTATATTATTGATCAACACTAAAGTCAATACACAAAATGTATCACAATATCTAAATGTTACACATGTATTTTTAAAATCTGTTTGGAAAAGAGAGGTGATTTAATTTACAATATTGTCCACAAGTGTCCTCTGGGTGGGGATGTGGTTGTCTTTAGTACTTAATAGTACATGATATTCGTATTGCTTAACAGTAGCATGGGGTGCCCATCTGGGACACCTGAGTGCAATTCGGTGTTTGATAGTGTTGTTGAACCAAGTCCTTTATTTATCTGTAGATGTTCTATATATACTATGTGGACTTGCGACTTGTTAATCCCCTTTGGTGTCATTGAATATGATATTCATATTATTAAACACTAAATATGCTGGCAATGAAGATGGCACTAGTGGAGCAGGGAATGCTTACCCTTCCAGAATACCAGAATCCACCTCAGGATTTTAGTGAAGTTTGTGTTATTCGATCTTTAGTTGTATATGTATGTTTTTTAGATCGTTGTTTGACCTGTTGTACATTTTCGTTTGTCCATTGTGTTCTTTGATACACTGATTCTGATTACCAATCCACGAGTATGAATAAATGATTTTTCCCGCGTTTCGAATAGTAATAGCGGGAAAATATTGCATTGTTGTTTGAAGGTTAAAACCAGGTGATCGTTTTCTAACCAATGATAATTGGTTATATTTAGATCGTGATAATTGTTGAGTTGTGTTTGAGACATTCTCTAGTTCGTGCGACAAGTCAAAAATTCATATTGAATTTTTGTATAAAATTAAATTCATAGTAAAGTGTGCTATTCATGTGATTTATTTATAGAAATATCTAATACAAATTTTTTGTATATACATTATTTAAAGAAAATTCAGCATATTCAAAGTCAGTATGGTTCTCGCGCTGTACCCCAGAAGCGGTCTGACGAAAGGTTATTTGCCGCGAGAACACAGGTTTCCAAAGTTATAATCTCTGGTTTTTCATGGGCGTACTTTGGCCGTTGGTATGGGTTTTTTTATTTTCTTTTATTATTTTATTATGATATCAATGAATCAAGAGAGATTAAATACACATATTATACATGTATAAGTGTATCTATTTAAATTGTTTTTGAAATAAAACCCGGTGACCTATCGTACATGGTGGGCTGGTCGGCTAAAATAATTCTTATTTTATTCATTATTATGATGAGACTGTCGACAAGAAGAGTTTGAAGATACCATAGGGGTAATCAGATCAATTGAATATCTGGGATATTACGTTTTATTAAACTTTGTTGGTTTTATTGGTGAAAAGAGAATACTTAACATTTCGACAGAGATCGGTTTGAAAATGTCAAAAAATCCGGAAATATTCACTGCAAAACGCATGTGAAATCACCATTGACATATATTATATTTTTATGTAATTGTCATAGTTACAATAGAGTATACTGTATGTGAGAACTAACCATATTAATGTGGAAATAAGCTTTACTGAATAGTAGATTCCTTGATAGTTAGTAATTGACAATTAAGGATATTAGGTAAAAGGTGTATAACTAGTAAATTACTAAGAGTATCACTACGAATCGCGATAACGACGAGTTCTGATGCGATTAGTTCAGGCAACAGACAAGACCTGATACAAAGTCGTGTACCACCACACTATGTATACAGTACGTCTATATAACATTTCAATAAAAACGAATGTTATTACAAAAACGCGTCGTGCGTTAATATCTACGTTATTCCATTGTTTAAAACCCTTCAATTTCATAGTAAATATATTTAGTAAACAATATCAGTACCAAAATACTGATTAATGTACCACTTTAAACACTATTTCAGCTGTATGGTGGTATATTTGTATTCTTGGAGGAAACCGTATTACCACGGAAAAACCATCGACCTGTCGCAAATCACTGACAAACTATATCACATGATGTTGCATCGAGTACAATTCGCTATCTTCGGGATTGGAATTTACAACTTTTGTAGTGATAGGTACTGGTTGTACATCGTAGTATTATTTTCAAGATAAGTGTGCTTCTATTTATTTAATTGTTGTTCTTTACTATTATTATATTTCATATGACAGGCTTCTTCGTCGATGCGAAGTTGCTATAAAACACCGTTTTGGTCAAATCAACAGTAGTATGTATAATGAGATAGCGATATAATTATTTTTAAAATCAAAATTTCCTTCTCTCTTAACAGGGAAGGAGATACATCCTGTTCATTCATGTAGATAATATAACTGAATATGTTTTGGAACACATAATGAAGAATAGGTTATTATATAACATTCAGCAACGTTCAATAAGGATGCATTGTGGAAACGGAACTCATGTGGACCATTTATAAGCTCTTCGTAATCTACGGCAGCTTCTCAAGTTGAATTTTAGAATGTATTGGTCAAGAATAGAACAGTCTTTAAATTTACAGAACAATACACATAGAACATTATGCTATAATATAGATATGGTAACGATTATCATCATTATTGTAATGTCATTTAACAAAGCTAACATAAGTATGGTAATCAGAACAAGATTTAGAGCAGAAAATGTAATTATTTTATAGCGTATTTAAAAGAAAATTTTACAAAATGTTAATTTTCAACCAATACGTGATAAAAAAACATTGATGCGTGGTACACACATAGCAAATACACATGAAATATTTTGAAAATAAAAATGTTAGAAAATATTAGTACCTTATTTATTTTGTTTAATTTTTTAATGTTTTGGTTTATTTTCCCCAATTATTATCTTTAATGAAATCTTCACAATTGTTAGAGAAAAAACATAACCACCAGTACCTTATCCTGGCCTCGTTAATATTAGTAGCTTGTAATAACAATAGTGTTAGTTGTGTTATTTGTATTACAGTGGATAGGAGTTGTATTTAATTTACTTCGAATTCAACAGAAAATACAAATGTATGTGTGAGTGGCTATATACGGTGAAAACTGCAGTCTGCAAAATGAGGAAACCGATACTTTCTGCATTTCTTTTTGCAATTTGTTTTTTTGTGATTTATATTAACAGTACGTATAACATAGATGGCAGAATAAACGCAAACGATTCGTTCGCTTCTGGTGATCACATGGTTTCTGATGAACACCTTGTTTTAACAGATGTAAATCAATATGGACTGAATAATCCGATTAAATAGCAGAAAAGTACAAGCTTTAAAACACGATGCAGATATTAGTTGATGTACCTTTGATTATACACTCCGACAAAAGTTAAGCACCACCCTATATTTTTATCGATATATTTGTTTACATCAATACTGTTAAAACAATAAAATAGATGCCACCATTTTTGTTACTCTTCTTAAAAGACTACACCAAGAGCTTTAAAATTACCAAACTATGAAGTATTTATCATCCTGAAAGACGTAACTATGACGTGGCAAAAATGGGGTTCAAACCCGGAGCTGGAAAAACGTAAAGCCAGGTTGTCTTTGATGGAAGTTTTTAACACTGCATTAAAATGCAGAGTCTTCAGATTTTAAGAATTTTTAAACGCATCTATTGTGTGTATGTGCAAGGAATAAAAATCAATAACGAGTATATCCATCGCATTGATTGTGAAGTTCTGCAACACGCATCGTCATGCTTCGCACAAGACGCCTAAGCCGTTCTTGGGGGAACTGTTGCCACTCCTGTAAGATAGAAGTTCTTAAATCGTCAATATTTTGACATTTTGGATTACGTTGGTTAATTTTTCGGCCAATAAAGTCCCATACATGCTCTATAGGGTTCATGTCTGGCGACATCGCAGGCCATGGAATTGTCTGAACAGCTTCTTGCTTTAAAAAAAATGTTGTACAATTCGGACTCTATGTGTCCTAGCGTTGTCGTCCATGAACATTGCCCTGTCAGCCAATGCATGATTGTCGACATGGGGGACTAAACGTAGAGCGAGCACATTGTCACGGTATTTTTGACCTGTCAGATTACCATGAAGAATGTACAAGTCCACCGTACAGTCAAAGGAAAAAGAACCACAGACAGTTACACGCCCACCCCCAAAAGCAGTTGTGCCCAAAATGTGGTTGTCCTGCAATGAAGTGTTTTGGTGTCGCCAAACCCTTTCACGACCGTCGGTAGGGCGTAGCAAAAAACGACTTTCATCAGACCAGTAGACTCGTCTCCATGAGCGAATAGTCCACCCCTAAATGACCATGTGACCAGTCAAATTGAGCATGGCGATGACGTAATGTCAACTGTGGACGTTTTATGGGTCGCCGCGCTCGCACTCCCTGATGTTGGAGGCGTCTGATTACAGTCTGTGTACTAATGTGGCCTCCAAATGCTAAATTACCACGAGGTGGACCAGCTGTACTGAACGGCCGTTACCGTGCCCGTCTGGATATGAGCTGGTCCTCTCTCGCCGTCATTTTGCGACGTCTACCTGCACTTGGACGGTCAGTAACATTTCCCCTTTGACGAAAACGCTGCATAAGTCGTACAATGATATAATGGGTCATCCTGAAGCAGTCTGTCAGTATTATATGGCAAAAACTACCGTAATCCATGGCAACAGGTTGCCACCTTTTTGGTATGGTTAATTTTCGCTGCATTATACCAAACCAATAGAAAATGAAACTTAAAACTCTACACAAACAAATCAGCTTTCGTTCGCAAACACAATTGTTGAAAAGTACATGTGGCACATTATGCACCGTGTCACATACACATAAATAAAAATCGATCAATAACCTGTTTCACAGGTAAGTAAGTATGTGTGTACAGGTAACGAAAACAGCAAACCGATTTGAAATAAGTTCATTATTAGAAAATATATCACTGAAACAAGTCAGGCGATGCTTAACTTGTTTAGGACCGTATATAATTGCATATACTTGCAATCACTTTAGCTAAAACATAATATACATATAGTATCAGATATTAAGGGATTGGAAATATGGAAGGCATACATATTCTGGATGAAGACAATTTGCAGATATATCTCTTATATACAAGTACATTAATATCTTCCAATGAACATGAACTTAAAAAGTTACGAAAATGTTCCTATTTCACAATACAGCTTGATACTGATGTAAGTTTTTTAGATATAATAACGAGAAATATAGCAGGAAACTCAATCTTAATCT
>MJUT01037120.1:0-15138 GCA_002080005.1 Gigantidas platifrons
TTCTCTCCATTCTTTTTTGTCATAATTCTTCCTCACACTCTTAACAAAAGATTAACTGTATATAATTTAGATAAATAAGAAGATGACTCCATATAATTCCTTGTTAATCTTGTGAATGACTATTTTGTTAAAAACGATTACATACATGTACCATCATATTTCGGTTAACATCTTCTATGATAATGATATTATATATTGAAGTGCTACATGTTATATACCAACAGAAAATAGAGAAAATTCTCTATATACTGAAGCTGACTTTAACTTTGTTATTTCTGAGAGAAAAATGTATTACACCTTTAAAAATGGGGAAAATATGAAGTGGCCGCTCGTAACAAGCATTTTTTGGCAAATTTTGGGTATGTATGAGCCTGTATTTCCATAACCGTTCATAATAGACAATTGAAAGTTATCTATTGTATAGACCCCATGATGCACCAAGTTTAAACATAGCATTCATTTATTTTATATTGCAACATATCATTTGCTGATCAATTACACAATATCCTTTAAAAAATGCAACCTTAGCTTGCAGTAGCCCATGTACATGTACAATGTACAAGCTGTACTTCATTTCTTACTTTTTGTGTTAAACTGATGACAGAGGATTACTTTGTATGTTTGTACAGATCAGATATATACATGTACAATGTACAGACTACTTCATTTCCAGGGTCATTCATTTCTTACTTTCTGTGTTAAGCTGATGACGGAGGATTTCTTAGAGATTTTTATTTCTAACAAGATGTAATCTATTGTTGTCTGACACCTTGTGATTTTTCCTTTGTAATCATCATCATCATCCCATTTTAATATAAATATGACAGCCAATTATGTCCTTGTTGTTTTGATCAACATGAGACGAAAAAAATAACATCTACATTTGTATTTATACAATCCGTGGGTGTGAAAGACAAATATTTATACAGGCAATGAGTGTATAATGCAAAACTTTACACCTTCATTTGGTTTATAGCACAAAATTGTATACAATCAATGAGAATTTAACACAAAACTTGACAGGGTATAACACTAACTAAATAGTCATTACTTTAGGTGTATAGCACAAAATTTACAGTCAATGTTGTAGCACAAAACTTGACACAGTCATTAGGTGTATGACACAAAATTTTAGTCAAATGCTGTACGAGGCAAAACTTGACACAGTCATTGGGTGTATGACACAAATGTTTAGTCAATGCTGTATGAGGCAAAACTTGACACAGTCATTGGATGTACATGTATGACACAAATTTTGCAGTCAATGCTGGATAGCACAAAACTTGACACAGTCATTGGGTGTATGACACTAAATTTTACAGTCAATGCTATATGAGGCAAAACTTGACAGTCATTGGGTGTATGACACAAAATTTACAGTCAATGATGTATGAGGCAAAACTTGACACAGTCATTGGGTGTATGACACTAAATTTTACAGTCAATGCTGTATGACTATGAGGCAAAACTTGACACAGTCATTGGGTGTATGACACACAATTTTACAGTCAATGATGTATGAGGCAAAACTTGACACAGTCATTGGGTGTATGACACAAAATTTACAGTCAGTGCTGTATGAGGCAAAACTTGACACCGTCAATGAGTATAACACAAAACTTTACAGTCATTGGGTGTATGAAACAAAATTGTACAGTCAATGCTGTATAGCACAAAGCTTGTCACAGTCATTGAGTGCACGGGTATAACACATAATTTATAGTTAATGATTATAGCACAAAACTTTACAGTCATTAGGTGTATGACACAAAATTTTACAGTCAATGAGTGTGTAACACATAAATTTATAGTTATTGTGTTTAGGTGTAGAATACAAAGGTTTATAGTCAGCAGATGTATTATATAGCACTCAACTTTATTGTAAATCATAGTAAAACACACAAAATATACAGGCGAGACTCCTTTAAATAAAACGCATAAGCAGCAATTATAAGGTCCTCAATACAGGAAATTTACCATATCTTGACTTTTAGTAATAATGTCATTTTTCTGAAAGTGTCATATATATGATAGACTCAGATCGACGTCCAGACTCAAATCGACGTCCACTCCTCAAATCAGCGTCCACTGACGTCATTATCTCAAATCACGGTCCAATTTTAGAATATTCTCAAATCAGCGTCCTTTCCAAACTTGCATATTTACAATAGGTCCGTTTGTACGATCAAGTTTGCCATCAAAAATAATTGTAATGACAGTTTTGTTTTGCGTGGTTTTTTTTTTATCTGTTTCTGAAAGTTGTTGTTTTGTTTTGTGTTTTTAAAGCATTTTCCCTTTCATTAATATTATTTAGGTTTATGTTTAGGGTTAGAGTTAGGGTTAAGGTTAGGGTGAGGGTTAGGATTAGGGTTTAGGTTAGGGTTAAGTTTAGGGTTAGGGTTAGGGTGTGGGTTAGGTTTAGGTTTAGGGTTAGGGTTGGGGATAAGGTTAGGTTTAGGTTTAGGGTTAAGGTTAGGGTGTGGGTTAGGTTTAGGGTTAGGGTTGGGGATAAGGTTAGGTTTAGGGTTAAGGTTAGGGTGTGGGTTAGGGTTGGGGATAAGGTTAGGTTTAGGTTTAGGGTTAAGGTTAGGGTGTTGGTTAGGTTTAGGGTTAGGGCTAAGGTTAGGATTAAGGATTATGATTAGGGTCCGCTAAAGTAGAATGTACAATGTACTCTGAATCTGGTCTTGTCCCTTCCCCATTATTGTTTCAAAACCATGTCTTAACGGGTGTGACGTATTTTGGAGTATACATTCGTGACGTCATATTGAACGTCCATTTGAGAATTGGACGTCGATTTGAGGATTGGACGTCGATCTGAGTCTTACATATATACCTTGATCATACATGTACATGTGCTCAAACATATGAAACAGACTAAAATCTAATAAGAATTTTCTGTCATGCTAACAGCTAACTAACACTTTGCTATCATGGTCAGGACAGTTTAACAGAAAAATAATTACATCATAGAAGTTATTGATTTTAGTCTCATTTCTTTCCTAAATTAATGAGCTTCATTCAAGAAAATAATTGTGTCATACAGCTGCCACACCCTGATTGGTTGATTTAATTATGTCTGGCCTATATCTACAGTCAAGGAAATATAACACAAAATTAAATTTTATTCAGCCAAAATGTCAGAGATCCTTGTATCCTTTGACAAGTCCCAACCAAAATAGTGTCAGGAGTCCCACTAAAGTATTAACAATTTTTTTAAATATAGTATTAATAAATGGGTGTTTTCATAATGGACTGGTTATATGTCCAAAGTTAGTCATAAATTAATGGCCCAAGGAAGGTTGTATTGACCCGAGGCAATGCCGAGGGCCAATATAACCTTCCGAGGGCCATTATGACTTAACCGAGGACATACATAAATGTACATGTATAACCGGTCCATTATGAAAACATCCATTTCTTGATACTTTTATTAACCCGTCAATTTCAATTTTAGGTAATCTTCAATCTTTTTGAAGGAGGCCATAATGGACCGGTCTATTATGGCTTTTACCGGTCAATTATGGCCATAATGGACCAGTAATTTTTAAGCCATAATAGACCGACAAAGCATTTTGGAGCAAAATAATGTTCTTGCTGTATAAATACAAACCAGTCTGTAGTATTCATAATAGAACCTACTGGTTAATAATATACAATTATGGCCTTCATAAGAAGTTAATATCCATAATTATTAAATTGAGAAAGGATTATTCTCCTGAGGTCCGAAAGACCAAGGGAAAATAACCCTTTCGAGATTTAATAATTATGGATATTAACTTCTCATGAAGGACATAACTGTATTATTATACTGAACTAATATGAGGGAAATAACTAGTTATTGGTTTGATGTGCAATAGCGCGCCAATTTCAAACAGTTATTTTGTGCTACGTGCAGATTCCCTCTCAGTTATTTGACCTATGTGCAGTTTGCTGCGGGAATAATGAGTTATTTCTTGTTCCATGGAATAAAACTTTAAAATATCTTAATTATTTCTTGCTTGGTTTCTATAATAAAGTATAATAATATAAAATAAGGACAGGTAGAGACTGGCATTATTGCCAGTATTGCAGCGAGTCTGATAGAATGAGCTGTGATTCCAGTCATAATGTATGTCAAGACCTTCAAAACTGATGTCATTATTTTTATCGGTAACATCATAATGTATTTGACATAACACTGACTGTCACTGACCGATAATTTTCAGTATCCAAGAGTTGTTTCGTTAACACTGACAATATCACTGACAATTACTGATTAACTGTTATCACTGACAATTACTGATTAACTGTTCACTGACAATTACTGATTAACTGTACATATATTGAACATGCATAGATTTTCTTTGCCTTGTAATTAGGCATACTAATGCTTAGAAAGAATATGAATATATAACTGAACGAAAAATACCCATGTAAAACCTAGGTAAAAATAAAATGATGAGGTAAAGAGCTTTGCTGATCTTGACAAATTCACAATGATGTACATGTATTATCTTATATGTACTGCGTTGTGAAATCTAACCTAGGATCATGTGCTTCCAAAATATTTGTTATGTGGTAATAATGAAATTGGACACAAGTAATACACAACAGTATAAAAACAGTTGGATACTTAATTCACTGTGTTTGGTTTAAGCTAGCCTGTCGATCAATGTTGATGGAATTGCCAATGGTCACTCTTGAAAATTACCTGTATATGTATTCTAACAGTTGTTGGTTACCAAGAGAAATGTTACATTCAGAGAATGGATGTTAAGCAATAATCAATCAATCACTCAATTTAAGAGATTAAAATAACAATCATAATTTATATTTTAGGCATACCAGAAAAGATTTCCTACCTGTCCAATGATCCCAGTCTTCCTGGGATGTGACACCATGTCAGAGTGGACAAGTGAAGATGAATCTCAGCATGTTATAGAACGGAGGTGTCGTCTGAATGTTGATGCCCCTTACATCCTCAAAAAGGTAGATACAATTAATGTACAGTCCCTAGATGCGGGTACTGATACATACATGTACATTTTGTATGTAAGCTCAAAGTTGATTTTTGACCACATTACTTTTGTGAAAAAAGATTTTTTTTTATAATGGCAATTGGGGTTAGCTAGAGTTTTAGATGTTTATAATGGCAATTGGGGTTAGCTAGAGTTTTACCTGTTTATAATGGTAATTGGGGTTAGCTAGAGTTTTAGATGTTTATAATGCCATTTTAAATACAATTTCAGTTTTATTGTGGCAGTCAGTTTTAGTGTGGCAGTCAGTTTTATTGTGGCAGTCAGTTTTATTGTGGCAGTCAGTTTTAGTGTGGCAGTCAGTTTTATTGTGGCAGTCAGTTTTATTGGTGGAGGAAACCCCAAGTACCCAGAAAAAACCACCTGCCACAAGTCACTGACAAATACATATACATACATGTTATTTATGTAATGATATAGAGTTAAGCATGTTACCATGACATTAGTTACAATTCTAGATGCACTTCCAAACAATCAGATCGTGGGTTCAAGTCTCAGTAGGGTCAAACTAAAGACTATAAAATTGGTATTTGTTGCTTCTCCACAAAGCATGCAGCATTAAGGAGGAAGAGCAAAGACTGGTTGAATCAGAATCAGGATAATGTGTCCAAGTGGGGTGACATGTCTATCCGCAGACTGATATTTCAGTGAGCTAGCACTAAACATCCAACTAAGCCTGTTGGTCTAGTACAAAGCGGACCCCATCATCATCTCATTGAAAATCAAATTGTTCTTGCCATGATATAGCTATATATAACTGAACAATTGCTGGGTTGGCGTTAAGCAACAATCATTCACTCACTCCAAGCAATCAAGGCCATGTAGATGAGGAATTATTGTTATCTTGTAAAATTACTCCAATATACAGTAACTTGTCTGTATTTGTTTGTATTGTAAAATGTCAGTAGGTTGGGATGCTGCCAGCTAAGAAGAATCTTACTTGTTTATAATTTCATTAAAAAAGTCATGAAAATTGAATATGCATTAGCAGCGTTAGATCTTTCATCCATGAACATAGAACACCACTTCACTTCTATTTAAGTTCTCTACATATAGAGTCAAATAAATATTGAATGCAAGGATTGGTGCTATTAACATGTGTTTATTTATAGATTGTAGGTGTTGACCATGTGGTATTTATACAGAAAAACTCTTTAGATCGTAGAGTTCGTACCCTGACAATAGATGCTCATAATGAGAGCTTTTCATCCAGAATAGTCATTAACGAGCATTGTTATTATTCTGTAAGTAATCAATTATTAAAACACATTGCTGACCTGGATGTTTTATGACCCAATTCACACAATACAATATTTTTTTATGCAAATATTGATTTTGATTTTAAGTATTATTTAATATTATGATTCGTTCTTTTTTCCTCTTATATTGTTTGTAGCCTTTCTTAGAAAATGTATGTCAGATACATAATGAGGGTTTTGAAGTCAGTGAGACTTGGATATCTAGTTGATCCTACAATATTTTGTTTTTGTGATGGGGCTCCTAAAGGTATTGTTTTGTGGGTCCAAACAGGGATGAGGTCTACCATAGAATCATGTGAAATCTAAAGGCTCTTATAAGTTTCTCTAAACTGATCATTTTCATTTTTTAACACAATGTTAATATGGATAAATTGAATGCACCATTTAATTTTGTAGGTCATGACCTCAATATTTTTCCATATATGGTATAGTTTCCCATCTTGAGAGTATGAATAACCATTAATTGATTATTTAATTTCAAGCCATAAAATTCCAACTTTACAATATGTGTAACATTTTGTAGGCTTATCAAACAAATTTGTGCTCATTAAAAGCTCATTAAAATAACTCGATCACATCAATTTCAGATGTTTGTCATATATTATTTTATCTTAATTGTTTTCCTGTAGTTTTATGATATTGACTTGACATACTCTATTAAAATAAAGATAAAATTGAAATGTATTCTATTAAAATATTAATATAAAATAAATAAAATCTAGTTGTGAAAATAGGGAGCAGCTATGATCCCCTTGCTCCAGTTTTTAGGCTACCTGACCCATAGGGTCAAGGGTCAGGTGAGGTATTGTCATGACTTTGTCTGTCAGCATCAGCTTTGATGTTGTCTTTAAACTTTTTATATTTGTATCTTCTTCTTCTCAGCTGCTTGTTCAATTGAAACCAAACTTGGCAGGAATGTTAATCGGATTGGTCCTCTTCAAATTTTATCTTTTTTTCATTGTGAATAAAAATCCACCAGACAAACTAGAGGCTCAAAATACATGTGATAAATATGTCATTGTGTAGCTGTACTCTATATAATTATGATTCTTTTCTTTGTATGTTTATACTTTTAATCCCCTTATGGGGCCCATGATTTGGAAATAAAGTATCTCCCTTTTCTCTCTCTCTCTCTCTCTTTTCTTCTATCTTGTGAAAATGAATAAAATTATATTTTTCAAAAACTAGACATTGATTGAACACAAAAAAAAACAAACAAAAAACTGCATGAATAATCAGGTAAGCGATGCAGGCCAAGGTGAACCATTAGTTTAAATACCTGTCCTAGGGCCTGGATTTCCACTTACTATTTCAAGTACATTTTATAATTGTTGATGTTTAGAATGTTTAGATAGGATTGCATACTTTCTATGTTACATGTACAAGTAGATGTAATGGCCAACTTCATTGTTTATCTTAAAAAAAAATGATATTCTAGATTTTTAAACTCCCTCAAAGCAAACAGGGTTTTGTTTCTTAAATTTTTATTTGTAGCTCTATTTTAAGCACCTTAAAGAATTAGATACATTTTCAACATTTAATTGTCAAAGATTTTTTGCATCAAAACCATGACATTGCTATTTATTATCAATTATAATCATATCAAACAACTTCAATATTTATCTAATTGTGAAATTCTAAAAATAGAATTTATAGTGACATAAAAATAATACATCTGCTTTGTAATAGTTATGTAACCTGTTATGTACAATAATCAGGACAAGGACATCAGATTGATTGTGTACCCTCTAAAGTATAATTCTAAAAATTATCTATTTACTTGATTGAGTAATAATTATTGATGAAAGACATTTATAAATAGATTTTATTTCTCAGAAAGGTTATCTTTGTTTTGATAAATTAATATTGTTGTCATTCAGGAAGCTTTATATTTACCTAATAATTTACAAGTTAGGTGATTGTATCTTTTATTTCTCATAATGATTTTCTTTGTTGATAAATTAATACTGTTGTTCACGAAGTGTTATATTTACATAATAATTTACACTTTAGGTGATGGACAATATCAAATGTATTGATCAAATGTATTGAGAAAAATAATCTCATTGCACTGTAAGCTGTAAATTGATATACATGTGTACCAGTGTGTTGAAAATAGCATTTAATGTGGATGTCACTGCATGTGTGGGTGGTAGCCAAGTGTTCTTTAAAGTGTTTTAACATTAGGATTTTAAATTGATTGGCAGCTTCGATTTCTTAAAAGTACATTTTAGATATATTTAGGTACACAGGCCATTCAATAAGGGGTGTTACCAGGAACTTTTACCCACCGAAAATAGTCCTTTTGGTACCTTTTGATATTAAAGAGTGTTGTGTAAGATATTCATGAAAATTGTTCAAATTGTAATAAAAAGTACCACCTGTAAATTGTGAAGTAGTGGTAGACTTGAAAAATATTGAAAGCCCTGGGGTACAGTCAAAAGGATCCATTATAAATGTCTTCCTTTATGCCATATGTAAGATCTAGATGGTTGTGAACAGGGCTTCACAAGTTGTAATTTAATTGAATATGTTAATTCATAATCATATACAGGTCTAGATATACCAGTAAATAACCTAGAAACTGCAGGAAGGTAGATTGTCTATCATAATTTAATAAACCCTAGTGTAATGTTGTAGGTCTGGACTCTGTAACTATATATTCTGTTTCTAACCTCAAGACATGGTATATATTACAATAGTATTTCAGAATTGTGTCAACTAGAACACATTTCTTGTTGCTGTCCTTAAGCTCTACGAGTGCAAAGAACCAGTAAAATCCAGTGTTATTGATTTGAGTGCAGGGTGGAAATGAACATTTTAATTGACTGATCTGAATCAAATTCTTGAATTTATTTTTATATATAAAAACTGAAAACTGAAAAGTGATTGATTATGTAAAAATATTCAAAATATGGGTACTACATTGTATTTTCAAGGATATCTTAAGTTTATATGTTTATAATATAAAACAAAAATATCTGTAAACATGGTGTCATATCTCAGCTGTTTCAAGGTAGATATACATTTTTGTATACTATACCTACATTGTGATACAAATGTCATTGTATTAAAGTGACAGTTGAATGACACCAATTTACATATACAAAATGTATGGTCACATGCAAGTCATGTGGTACATATAGTGATATTTTTTATGAAATGAATTGCCTGAATTTGCATATTTATTAATTATCATGGGTACCTTGAGGGGTAAGCATGATAAACGACTTACTCATGCAGATATTTTTTGTATTAAAGCTATAATTACACTGACCACACATTATCTTTTGGTCATGTTTAATCTACCGTGAAACCTGTCTGAAAACCGAACCCTGAATAAAACTGAATCCTGTATAAATTGAACTTATGAGAGTGCAAATGTAGGAAATCTTTGTTAATTAAACCTGTATAAGCAAAACACCTGTCTATTATGAACACAAAAGTTGGTCATAGAGAGGTTCGGTTTAGACAGGTTTAACAGTATTACCAGATCAAAAATTCTGTTGCTACTTAGGTTTGAATTTCTTTTATGGAAATTCTGAAACTGCTAAATTTTTGGACTAGGTTTTACAAAAAAAAAAAAACCCACCAACCATTTATCCTCTATCCCAAATCATTTGACTTATTTTGCAATTCACTCAACATTGAGCAGGTTCCAAATATTCAATGAACATTAAATAATAAATGATATCTGGTAAATCAAATACAATTTAAACATGCATGAGGCATGTAATACAATGCACATCTTTTGCAAACTTGAGGTTTGAAGTGTGACTTCTGACCCCTGGGAGAATACTGAAACATTATATGTAGAATTTACCTATTTCCACTTCAATCAAAAGTAAAACTAAAAAAGACTTATGTATCAGCCACATCCGTTCTTTTTTTAAAGCACAATATAACCTCTAAGACAATTGAAAGAGGGATTCATCTTGATTCATCTAGTATTGGTAGTTTCACTATATCTTATCATCAGGAAGTCCCTAGTCCACTCATGCAAAGTATTTTATAGTACATGTATTATCCGTGTCAGCAATGACGTAAGCTTTTTATCTCCAACTCTAGACTATATACAATTAAGATTTGTACCTTTGATTCTATAATTGGGATTAATTGTGAATAACAAAATAATCCTGATCTTCTTTGATTAACAGATGAAATAACATAAGTCATTAAATGATGTCAACTCATTAAATGATGTCAACTCATTAAATGCAATTATTTGAAAACAGTTTTTCATGTTCAGAATAATCTGCGTCATTTATCGAATAATGGTAACATAGAAGCACACATTTTATTGTTATTATTATATTTCCCTGCATCAGCTTGTGTATGTTTTGTAGAACATTGTTTGTCCTTTTTCCTTTGGCCATTGAGTTGTCTGTCCTTCTATTTACAGATTCTTATTACCCCTTTGGTATCTACAAACTCTTCTTAGTCTCTCTTATAAAATGTCAAATCATGGATGTTTTTATGACATCACAGTGACTGACATGACTTGACTGTCCATGTTATTACATGTATCACGCTGCTCGTGACATACCACTGATTCTTTAACAGGTCTAGCTGTCCTTATAATTACAGAGGTTTTAAACTTGATACAAATGTAATTGGATTGTCATGATCAGCCGTGACACAGGATGTAAAGCTTACTGACTCGATCACGCAGTAAGGCTTCATATTTTGTCTCGCGTCTGATATTTGAGCCAGATAATATGTACATTTGTATGTCAAGGTACTAATTAAAAGTACATCACATGTATTAATATACAGGGTAATTTTAACTTTTGCCATTGCTTGGCTTCTGTCATTCATCGTACATCATAAACTTTCACGTTCAAATCTTCTCTTTTGAAACCACTGAACCAAATTAAACCTAGCTTGGCTTGGATGGTCCTTGGGTGGTACCCTTTCAAAATTGTCCAGCACCCACATCCTCTGTTTAAGATGGCTGCTATAAAAAAAAATGGAAATTTCTTCAATCGCTTATTACTTCTTTATATTAAGTCAAAATGAGGTCAAATTTAGACCAGAGTTGAGATAATCATTGGTTAATCATTCACTTTCAAAATAACATGTGCTTCTCCACCCTCCATTCAAGATGGCTACCATTAGTAAAAGTAGAAATTTCATTATTGAAGATGTCATAATTAAACAAACACTAAATAAAGCATAACATTTAATATTTGGATGTATTTGGCCATGACAGTCATTTATATAAGCAATAATAGTCAACTTCACAATTGTCAACTTTTCATATAAGCAATAATAATGTATTATCAACTTTTCATATAAGCAATAATTAATAATGTATTATCAACTTCACAATTGTCAACTTTTCCTCATTGAATATTCTTCAAAGTGTCAACTTTTCATCAACTCAATCAACTCACAGTCATTCAACACAAATTCAACAATATAAGTGGCCGATATTTACATGGACAATGTTCTTCAATATTAAACCTTAAGTGCTGCTGGGGACACCAAACAGCATATCTAATGTTTATACAAAATATGAAAAATTAAATTGAACTTTTGAGAAAAATTCCGCCGTTGGGGAGACCAAACAGCAGTAGTTACTGTACACCAACAATGGCCGCAAAATACAACGTCCACATATATAGTTGTCACTGACTGTCATGACATGTTGACATGGATGGTACACGTAGTATGCGTAATCGACAATCCGCATGCATCTGAAAAATAGTAAAAACACAGCAGCAAAGCGAACAAGCAAACATTTATATAACACAAGTATATAAATTCATATTTTAAAGGGTGGGAGTGGAGGGATTTTCAAAAAATTTGTTGCTGCACCGAAAAAGAAAGAATTTCAAACGCCCAACCGTTTATATACTCGTACAAAGGGAAGTTACTCTGATTGACATATCATATGTCAACCAAATTCCTGAAGGGGGGACTCCCCTTCAATAATGGAAATTAATTCGTATTTCGAATTAATTTTTATTATTGAAGATGTCGTAATTAAACAAACACTAAATAAAGCATAACATTTAATATTTGGATGTATTTGGCCATGACAGTCATTTATATAAGCAATATAATAGTCAACTTCACAATTGTCAACTTTTCATATAAGCAATAATAATGTATTATCAACTTTTCATATAAGCAATAATTAATAATGTATTATCAACTTCACAATTGTCAACTTTTCCTCATTGAATATTCTTCAAAGTGTCAACTTTTCATCAACTCAATCAACTCACAGTCATTCAACACAAATTCAACAATATAAGCGGCCGATATTTACATCGACAATGTTCTTCAATATTAAACCTTAAGTGCTGCTGGGGACACCAAACAGCATATCTAATGTTTATACAAAATATGAAAAATTAAATTGAACTTTTGAGAAAAATTCCACCACTGAGCGTCATTAATAATGGAGCTCACGCCAACAATTTTTTTCTGTCATGCCAAATACTCTTAAACCGTTAAATTTATTCTAATGGATACACCGACAAACAAAAATTATGCAAGAAAGTGTCAAAAGCCCCTTGTATGGTGTTTAAAAATAAATCATTGCCAATAAAGGATAAATGAACATCATCAACAAATAATCCTGGATACCTATCGTTAAATTCAGGATATTTAATAGCTTTACCCCGATACTTAATTACATAATCAATTAAAGATCTGTTTATTCTTGTCCTACAATTTTCCATGGCCTTTGTGTTTTTAGATGATCTGTATCTCAAACGGGGTAAAATTGATGACCAAACAATAGTGGTATTTGGGAGAAGTTGCATTAATTGTTTAACAATTAATTTTATGTTGTAACGTAATAGGCCACATCGCATATTTCCAATGTCATTGCCCCCCGCATGAATTACTAAGAAGGCTGGGGGTCTTCTCCAATTCAGTAGTGCATGTACCAGGTTGAGCACTTGAGCAACCTTCAATCCAGGATGCCCCACCCATAGTACGGAATAACCGTAGCGTTGTAAGCCAAGGTTTGTACCCACCGGTCGACTTCCAGCATGTTCAAAAGCCCATTTTATAATGGACGATCCCACTATCCATACCATTGGTGTAGTAGTTTGATCTTAAAACAAAAGAAATGCTTTCTTTAGTGACCTGATACAAATAAAATGTCCAAATCTGTAGTTGAAAACTGTAGCATTTAAAGTGCATTGGTCCTAATATAACGCTTAAAAACAGATGAACTTTTTGACCACCTGCCCATTTCTTGAATTACGTTATCAGGAACATTTTGCATGCTAGCATGAGTTGCAGCGCCGATCCGGAACGAATGACCTTTAAAACAGGTGTGATTTATTCCTAAAAATTGCAAGGAAGACCGAAGCAATGAGGACACTTGGTATTTAGTAACTGGGGTTCTGTTAAAATGACAAAACAGGGGACCTTCTCCTACTGGTCGAACTGACAAGTATAAAACATAACAACGTAATTGGACAGATTTGTTGATGTGGGCTTTTAATAATTTCTATTTGCGCTGACTTCCCACTCTGATCAGTTTTTGGAAAAACGAATATTGATTTTACAATCTGTTTTCGTCAGTTGTACATCACTTAACTGCATCACCTTTGAAGTTTTATCTTTCTTAGAGACAACTGCCACTTCCCCGATTCGAAGGAAGCCATAAAAGGCTACAGAAAAAATTGTCGAAAACTACAGGGATTCATATTTAGATGAACAAACTGCGTCCAGAGCCCGAGGAAGTAGCTTCAACATATCTATAGTAACTGGGGCTCTGGTATCTCTTGTTGGACGAACTTTATGAAACCCTTTCAGCATTTTTCTTATCAAGAATGAATCAGTTACATCACTGAAACCATTAATTTTCAATTGAAAAGCAATTCCTGATACATAAGAACTTACTGTTGAAAAAGAATANTGAAATTTCCACAAAAAAATTGCAAGAAAAATTGGAACCAGCTCTAGAAATGTTATATCACTTAAAATCCCTGTTTTCGACCACTCTTTTGGCCACTGTAAAAATGCCCATTTCCCTTGAAAGTAGACACCACAACCAAGGTTTGTACTCCTGCACTGTCTGTATACAACTCAAGGACATTATTACTAAGCCACTGAGAGTTTAACATGTATGAAATACCATTGTAATTTGTAAGGAATTGCTGCCACATGAACAAATCATCTTTAATACCCTTTGTCAATCTGATCCTGTAGTGTGACTTTTCAACACCAGACATACATTTTTGTAGCTGAATACAATTGCCTTATAAATGCTCTTGCAGATGGCATAGCCCTGGCACAAAAAGCTAAGGAGCCAGTCAGGGACTGCAATTCCTATAAACGGACCTTTTTCATTTGCAGTGTATTGAATATTTGCTGTAGCAATTTTACTACTTTATCAGAGGGAATTTGAATATGCAATTTTTCAGTGTCCAACTGATAGCCCAAATATGTCAGGCAGGTAGTAGGGCCTTCTGTTTTATCATCAGCAATAGGTACACCAACCTCGTTGCATAATTCTGTAAATGCGTCCATCAGATATTGACAAGAATTAGATGATGGGGAACCAGCAAAAAAGAAATCATCCAAGTAATGGTCTATATTTTGTGAATTTGTCCTCCTTTTGAGCTCTAATTGTAAGAAAGTTGAAAATTTTTCGAATGTTGAACAACTGATAGAGCATCCCATAGGCATACACTTGTCAATATAGTATTGATCTTGAAATTTAAAACCTAACAAATCAAAATCACCTGGACGGCATGGTAAGAGCCCTCCAGATTTCTTTGGTACTATACCTATTGGTGAACAACGAAGATTAGAAATTGGTTTTCTTATATAGGGACCAAAAATCCTGCCTAATTCTATTTCTTGATTTATCTTTTTCTTTGCCTCCTCAA
>MJUT01037120.1:32307-44777 GCA_002080005.1 Gigantidas platifrons
TTTGTAGCTTGATTTGTTATATAGAGGTGCCCTTTATAGCTTGATTTGTTATATAGAGGTGCCCTTTATAGCTTGATTTGTTATATAGAGGTGCCCTTTATAGCTTGATTTGTTATATAGAGGTGCTCTTTATAGCTTGGTTTGTTATATAGAGGTTCCCTTTATAGCTTGATTTGTTATATAGAGGTGCCCTTTATAGCTTGATTTGTTATATAGAGGTGCCCTTTATAGACAGTGATTTGTTATATAGAGGTGCCCTTTATAGCTTGATTTGTTATATAGAGGTGCTCTTTATAGCTTGGTTTGTTATATAGAGGTTCCCTTTATAGCTTGATTTGTTATATAGAGGTGCCCTTTATAGCTTGATTTGTTATATAGAGGTGCCCTTTATAGACAGTGATTTGTTATATAGAGGTGCCCTTTATAGCTTGATTTGTTATATAGAGGTGCCCTTTATAGACAGTGATTTGTTATATAGAGGTGC
The DNA here is from genome assembly GCA_002080005.1 of Gigantidas platifrons. NCBI lineage: Eukaryota > Metazoa > Mollusca > Bivalvia > Mytilida > Modiolidae > Gigantidas > Gigantidas platifrons. The sequence continues at coordinate 32,792 of MJUT01037120.1, forward strand.
TCTTTGTTTAAGGCAGGTTTGGCTGTATTTTTATTTGTAACTATGAATTCAATCTGAATTTGTTTCTAATGTCCTTGCAGATACAAAAAGAAAAAAAAGAAAACGAAAGACATTTTAAAAAACAATGTAAATGCAAAGTACACAGGTCACTAATAGGTCAAATTCAATCTCAATTTTTTTTTCAGGGAAAAGAAGTTATTGAGTATTACATTCAGGAAATTCTGTCGGAGGGTATAACCAACATATTACCATGGACTCCACCAGCATCCAAACTATTGACGGGGGAGGATACACCATCTCAGGACAGTGGTCTAAGGAGTAGGTCCAACAGTGTCCATAGTAACAGTAGTCAATCCAGTTTAGTCTTGGGGGCTACTGCTGCTACCATGCATGAGAAGACTCCTGTTTCTGAAGGTATCAACATACATCTTAGTAAGAAAGTATATAGATGTAAATCAACATGAGAGACTATCCAACATTACATTTTAACAACATATTAAAGTTAAGGAACAGCACTTTTATTGCCGTTCTACATTTCACAGTCACTGCAGGGTCTTTAATAATGAGCATAACTCGTACCCTAAGCTGAGTGTGAAATGGCCCCTAGCCTACAGTTGTGTGGTACTTTTTATTTCTATTTATGTACAAATGTACATATAACTGAAATAAGATTTTGCAGTTAAATTGTATGTGAAAGCTAGTTTTAAGATTTGTTGGCATTGAACATTATTTTTCAACAAAGACCCATGGCCATATAACAGGTTTTCTCTGGAAATAAAACAAAATGTAGCCATGACTAAACATGGCTGAAAAGTAACTAAAAATGGTAATAAAATATTAAGATGGCTGAATCAATGGTTTCTATATACACATGTACATGTATGATATTTTTATGAGGATCTAACAAAAATAGATCTTAGTGTTTACACAGTCAGCAGAACGTTTTATATACAAATGTATATACATCATGATCAATATTTATCTTACCTACAAAGAAATTTAAATGACAGAAATTCTTCTATATCATTATTATCATAAGTGTTATGAAGAAAAAAATGGTAACAAATAAAAGGTTTTATCTGATGGCTTTTAATAAAATGCTTATAAAAATGCTCCGATTTTTTGCAAAATCTTATTAAATGATCAATAAAAAATTAAAGATTGGAGTTAAATTTTGAAGAAAAAAAAATATTTGCTTTTATCTTGCTCATGAGGTCATTGCCATGGTTATTTTTCTTACAGCCACTTTCACCAAATAATCTAAAAATTAAAGTTCAGTAATTTGAAAACTGATTTTTCTTTACATGCATAATGAAATGATCTATGTATACACCTAAAGTGACAGACATGACATTGCATGTAATAATGAAATTGTTTATAATGGTACACATGATGGTAGTAATTGATTATCACATTTTATTATAGGACTTGTTATCCCCTCGCCAATGAAGGGATATAGTAACGATACCGTCCTTCCTTCCTTCCTTCTGTCCGTCCATCCTTCCGTCCATCCTTGTGAACACTCTAGAATCAATATCCTTCAATGGATTTTGACCAAACTTGGTACATACTTAGTCCTTAAGAGAATCTGGAACCCTATTGATTTTCAAGGTCAAAAGTCAAGGTCACCGGGTCAAATTTTTACCACATAACATCCTTGTGAACACTCTAGAATCAACATCCTTCAATGGATTTTGACCAAACTTGGTACATACTTAGTCTTTAAGAGAATCTGAAACCCTTTTGATTTTCAAGGTCATATGTAAAAGGTCAAGGTCACTGGGTCAAATTTTTAGGTGAGGGGATATGCCACGCTTTGCGTTGCCCTTGTTTATCTTGGCATTCTCATTTACAATAATGCAAACCTTGTAAAATTAACTTGATGTTTAAGCCTTTCAAGTGAACCTTAATGATATGGAGAATGGAAATTCAAAGTACAATGTGCTGCTAATTTCATCTGTAGTTGAATTGGATATCTAACTTGAAGTCGAAATTAATCATACTTAAAGAAACATACTTGATGTTGAAAATAATAATCCTTACAGTAACAAAATCAATATATTGATACAGATAAAAAAAACAATTATTTATACTTACCAGTTTTCTTTGATTGAAGAAAAATTTAGCTCTTTAGAATTTTCGGCATTATAATTGAATTCATTTTGAGATATTTATTAAAATTCATTATCTTAAAATGCAAAAATGTTAAATAAATCAGACATAAAATTATTTTAATTGTCTATCAATAAAACAAAAAAACTTTGATTGCTGATGGATTATCAACCTCGGCAAATTAATATTCAGCCTTCATATTTGATCAGTGAATATCATTCTTTTTTATTGATAAATCTGTGTATCAGCTGTGTATCAGCCTCACAAAAGTCACTATTTAACTAGTATCCTGTAAGTCCAAATTAGAAAGTATCAATCAATCAATCAAATTTGAAATACTTTTATTCTTTGTGTCCAGAAATGTATCACAAATCAATCTTTTTCTCACAAACAACTGGATAAAACCTGTATTCAACATGGTTGCCAGGGTCAATTAATATTTCTGATTATCCAAAATTATCAAAAATTTCAAATCTTTTCTTAGAAACCACTTATGTGATGGAATTTTTATATGGTAGGAATATTCCTTGCATGACCCCGTACAATTTTCTGTTTTATCTGTTGATCAGAAATCCAATATGGCCTCTATCTAGACAAAGATTTAACAAGACTCTGTGGGAGAATGAAAAAATATTTTTCCTTAAAAACTGGAAACTTGATAGAACCCAAATTGAACAGGAATGATCATTGACTGACCTCTTACAAATTTATAATTTTTGTCGATTGGAATTCCAAGATGGCTGCTACTGCAGAACAAGTTTAACGTATTTAACAAAAAAATTCTTTTCTGAAACTACTGAACCATTAAAAAGTAAAGTTAGCTGAAATGTTTTGTTTTGATTGGAAATCCAAGATGGCCACTACCAGAAATTTGATCGAACCCAAACTGTAATTGAACAATTGCTATATGATTCAGATTATAAAAGAACAGTATTTTTCAGGTGCTTGCTCTCCAGATATCATAAGTGGAAAACTGGAAGATGTTTACATTGAACGTTTCCTTGGTAACTTAACTCCAGGACAAGAGAGCAGCTTAGTTCAACTACGTCAAAGTCTACAAACTACACATAAAGGAAAGGTAGGACAGACAATGAAATATGCTGGCAAAGTTATTTCATGATTATTATTAGTTCACCTGGACCAAAGGTCCATGTGAACTATTGCCATCACTTGGCATCCGTCGTCTAAGCTTTTCACATTTCAAGCTTCTTCTCAGAAACCACTTGGCCAATTGGAACCAAACTTAGTAGGAATGTTCCTTGGATGGTCCTCTATAAAGTTTCTGTTTTTCGTTCCAGTCGGATATTCAACATGGCTGCCAGGCTCTGATTGGCTGAAATTTCAAAGATCTTCTTCTCTGAAACTAATGAACTGACTGAACCCAAACTGTAAATGAATGATCATTGGAATGTCCTTTACCAAGTTTCTGTTCTTTATGCAGATCGGAAATCCAAGATGGCCGCCACTGCAGGCCATAGATTAACATTGGACCCTATGGGAAAATTTTCAAATGCCTTCTTCTAAGAAACTACAAATATGATTAAAGCCAAACTGTACATGAATGTTCAAATTGGATGATCCTCTACACACTTTAGATTTTTTGTTCCGATCTGAAATTCAAAATGGCGGCTACGGCAGGACTTAGTTTAACATTGGACCCTATGGGAAAAATGTTTTAAAACGCTTCTTCTCTGAAACCACTTGGACAGTTGAAACCAAACTGCCCAGGAATGATCATTGGAAGGTCCTCTACAAAGTGTTTGTTTTTTATGCCGATTGGAAATCCAAGATGGCCACCACCGCAGGACATAGATTAACATTGGACCCTATGGGAAAATGTTCAAATGCCTTCTTCTCAGAAACTACAAATATGATTAAAGCCAAACTGTACATGAATGTTCATTGGATGGTCTTCTACAAACTTTAAGTTGTTTGTTCCGATATGAAATTCAAAATGGCGGCTATGGCATGACTTAGTTTAACATTGGACCTATGGGAAAATGTTTCAAAACGCTTCTTCTCTGAAACCACTTGGAAAATTTAAACCAAACTGCCCAGGAATGATCATTGGAAGGTCCTCTACAAAGTTTCTGTTTTTTATGCCGATCGGAAATCCAGGTTGCCACCACCGCAGGACATATTTTTACATAGGACCAATTGGTTCTTTTTATAACCAGGTGAACGATACAGGCTCTTGAGAGCCTCTGGTTCACATTTTGTTAATACAAAAAATTGCAACTAAGATTTAATATGTCCATTATTTTGTTTGTCATTATCTGTTATTTATCTTTGCATATAGACCTCCACAGATATATAAAAGTTCAATTTATTGATGACTTGAAAACAATTGTTGAAACTTGTTCAAATATCAATGAATATAGGGTTTTCATTTAATTTCATCTACATGTATTTTCTTATGCAGATTCCTAAAGATTCCCACATTTTACGTTTCCTGCGGGCCAGGGACTTCAGTAGAGACAGAACTAGAGAGATGCTTGTCCACTCAATGGCATGGAGAAAACTGCACAATATAGACCATTTGTTAGAAACATATCAACCCAGTGAAATAGTACTGAACTACTACACTGGAGGCTGGCATTACTGTGATAAAGGTAGATAACTCTGATTGATTGATTGGTGTTTAACGCTAACTTTAGCAATATTTCAGCTATATTGTGGCACATATAACTCTGTAATATGATTTTAGAAACATACAAACCCAGTGACATTTTAGTGGTGGGGCTTATGTTTCCGTTATAAAGAGAGGTAACTCTTTAGTGTAATTATAACTCATATTTTCCCTGTGGAATGCAGAAATATTATACGGTTGACTGGCATTACTGTGATAAAGGTGGATAACTCTATGTATAGGAGAGACAACGCTTACATTATAGCCCCACTCGTAGAGAGGGGGCTATATTGCAATCACCTTGTCTGTCCGTCCATCCGTTCACACTTTTGTAACAGATATCTCAGCTTCTACTGGAAGAAATGATTTTATATTTGATATATGGCTTTGGCATGCCGACTTGTACCGTGTCTCCCCTTTCCAGGTTTACCGCACATCTACTTCCTGTTTACAGTGCGACTTAGAATTTTTCATGTTTGCCATAATGAAAACTTTCGTAACAGTTATCTCAGCTTCTACTGGAAGAAATGATTTTATATTTGATATATGGCTTTGGTATGGTGACTTGTACCGTGTCTCCCCTTTCCAGGTTTACCGCACATCTACTTCCTGTTTACCGTGTGACTTACAAATGAACGAGTGGGGGTATTCTTAGCACGACGTAGTGTGCAACATCTTGTTTATTATAAAACAAGACAATGTATTGAAGTAGAGAAATACATTGGAAGTTAACTTTAATAGTTTTAAATACTTATAAAAGTATAGAGTAAGAGTTATATTGTCAAAGACTATGCATATGAAATATTTATCGTCACTTTCTGTAATCGTTCAGCTATATCCTGACTCACCACTACCTGATTTAATGGGGGAGGAAATGAGTCTGCAAGGGTTTAAGTGTGATCCGTGAATAACCATTTTTCGGAAGCGTGATACGTGAAAAACAGAAAATATAGACATGAAAAAAGCGGGTATAGACATAACAGAAATGGTGACATTCCATTCCTGAAAGTTGACATAGCTTATCCAAGAGATCTGTTAACTTTACCGTCTCAAACTTTGATAGAGAAGTTACCTTTCTCTTGAGAGAAGTTGTGAGCAGTAGTATCAAATAACAAAAAATGAAAAGTTATTAATGTTTTAGTTCTTTATCTCAAGATCATGTGATGTTTGTCCATGTTAAAAAATATTGGCATTTTGTTTTGTATAATTTTAGATGGCCGACCCTTGTATGTATTAAAGTTAGGTCAGATGGATGTTAAAGGTCTGATAAGAAGTGTTGGGGAAGAGGCAATATTAAAACATGTAAGTTCAAATAAGAAAATGTACTAAGAAATTTCAACATTTATGAAAGAGCAGAAGCGAAGATTTGGCTGTAAAGCTAAAAGGAATTTTTGTCATATCATTAGTAGGGTCAGGATGTTTAGTGCTACTTTTAACAATATTTTAGTCATATCATTAGTAGGGTTAGGGTCAGGATGTTTAGTACTACTTTTAACAATATTTTAGTTATATCATTAGTAGGGTTAGGGTCAGGATGTTTAGTGCTACTTTTAACAATATTTTAGTTATATCATTAGTAGGGTTAGGGTCAGGATGTTTAGTACTACTTTCAACAATATTTTAGTTATATCATTAGTAGGGTCAGGATGTTTAGTGCTACTTTTAACAATATTTTAGTCATATCATTAGTAGGGTCAGGATGTTTAGTACTACTTTTAACAATATTTTAGTTATATCATTAGTAGGGTCAGGATGTTTAGTACTACTTTTAACAATATTTTAGTTATATCATTAGTAGGGTCAGGATGTTTAGTACTACTTTCAACAATATTTTAGTTATATCATGAAGACAAGTTTTTTTAGTGGATGAAACCAGAGAAAACCATCGACCTGTCATAAGTCACTGACAAACTTTATCACATAATGTTGTATCGAGTACACCTCGCCATCAGCAGGATTCAAACTCACAATTTTAGTGGTGATAGGCTCTGATTGCACAGGTAATTGTAAATCCAACTACCATACGATTACGACTGCCCCATATCATTAGCAAGTAAGACTAGATAAAAGATTTGATCAGATAGTATTTATTATCATTATAATATGAAATAGTTGTTAACCTCATCAGTGATGTAATGGTTAGCGTGTTCACCACGTGTGGCTGTAGATCGTGAGCTCCAGTCAAGTAAAACCAAAGACTATAACATTGTTATTTATTTGCTGCTTCAAGGAGTAAGAGTAAAGACTGGTTGGCTCAGAATCAGGTTAATGTGTCCGAGTGGAGCGACATGTCTACCTGTAGACTGTTGTGTCAGCGAGCTAGTACTATAAAATTCCCAAAATAAGCGTGTAGATAAATAATCAAAGCAGACATCATCTCATTGATGGTTTGTTTACACCATGAGCTGATATATTGCTGAATTAGCTGTTTTCTTCCTCGTAAAGCTATTACTGCAATTTTATCCTTATTATAGCAGGTGACAACACAATATGTCAATTTCACGTTTTTTTTATGTCATTATCACATGTACATATGTTTCAAGTGTTAGTTAACTAGAATTATTGATGAAAAGAGATTAATTTAAGCTGTTATGTCATTTATCTGTCTAGTGACGGAGTGTATATTATAATGGTTTAATATCATATTATTAGATACCTTTTATTTGTAGGTTTTAAGTGTAAATGAAGAGGGATTAAGGAGGTGTGATCAATCCACACAAATTATAGGATTTCCTGTTTCGTAAGCATTATAATAAATATATTCATATTCCAGCGTCATATTTCTAATGAATAGGATAATAATGATATATTTGTTATTATAGACAGTCTAACCTCTTGATCTTAAACTCAGATAAAACACCTGACCATTCAATAAGGGGCAGTAACAGATACTTTTTACCCATTTGAAATGGTAATTGGTATCTCCAGATTTTAAAGATCATTGTATAGGATATACATGAAAATGTCAAAATATTAATGCAAAGTACTGCCTGTAAATAATGAAGTACTGGTACACTTGAAAAATATATAAAGCCCTAGATATCTAATTTAGTATGCACGACACATTTAGGGAATAATCTCCATTAGGTACGCTCAAAGTCAAAAGATTTGAAAACCAAATTAAATCTTTGGGAGCAAGAAAACCAAAGAGCATAAACATAATAGGTAAAATCAGTTACGGTTACCTGTGCCACAGGAACATGATAGGTAAAATCTGTTAAAGTTACCTGTGCCACAGGAACATGATAGGTAAAATCTGTTAAAGTTACCTGTGCCACAGGAACATGATAGGTAAAATCTGTTAAAGTTACCTGTGCCACAGGAAGATAAACCTTAGATTTAATAATAATTACATTATTTAAGATCTGTAAATTTCAATGATACCTAACTTCTGAGATTATTAAAAGTAGATTTAATTAAACTTGGGATACGGATTTATATAAGTTTAATAACTTGTTTTCACATCCCCTTAATTCATATTCATTACTATTGTTGTATTTAAATTGTTGTACTATATTCATATATATTGATTAATAAAATATGTTTACACTAATGATACCTTATTGTCTTTGTTTNAAAATACAATTATCTTTTTTACTGATCCTTACAACGTAATCTAACTTCTGAGATTATTAAAAGTAGATTTAATTAAACTTGGGATACGGATTTATATAAGTTTAATAACTTGTTTTCACATCCCCTTAATTAATTCATATTCATTACTATTGTTGTATTTAAATTGTTGTACTATATTCATATATATTGATTAATAAAATATGTTTACACTAATGATACCTTATTGTCTTTGTTTATTGGTCATTGTATTTTTTTTTGTCTCCTTTCTTTTTTTTTTTGCATTTTGAAAAGGGCAGCATTTTAATATTCTGTATTTTTTGGTCACTTCTGGAATTTGTTAATCAAGCAATCACTTGAGCCAAATTTGATTTTCATCAGGTGTTTACAGAACTGAATATTATTTTTGAACATTTTATTACCTAGATATATATAACGGAAAACAACTGACAACATTATATTGATTATGAAAATAATTTTACCTGTAAATGATGGAAGCAGTAAACATAATTTTTGTTTGAGATTTTTTTATTTGCAAATTTTTGATATTGTAATTTTTTGTCACTTTTTCCAAAATTAGGTCAGACAGGTGTTCTTGCCTGACCAATAATTACAGTAATTACTTGTATCTTATATGTATAATGTCTAGATCTGTGTACATGGATTCTTGATGTAAAATGTATTATGTACATTATTTTCATGACTTCATAGGCTATAGATTACACTGTCAATTCTTGGGTCAAAATTAGGTATCAGAACCAATTAGATGCTGTGGATTCATATATTTTTGTTGATATCACTTTTCATGGGTAAACAAATAGTGATATATATATGTACTTTGACATTTAAGTTCGTCCTTTTAGACTAAATTGCATGGTTGATTATACCAACGAAAGGCACGGAGGCTTGTACTCAACGAATAAATATGAATTAACAGTTAGTTTACATTTATTTTGAATGATTAATGTTTGTATGTTACAGAGAAGTATATGATCAATAGACATACCAGTATTTAGAAAACCATTTATTGTGCAGGGCCGTCGTGTTCGTGATCGTATGGTAGTTGGATTTATAACAACCTATGCAATCTGCCTATCACCTCTAACGTTGTGGTTTGAATATCTGGGTCCTCCGGTTTCCTCCACCAATAAAACTGACTGCTACAATATAACAGAAATATTGTTGAAAATGGTGTTAAACATCATAACCCTCACCCAATTATTGTCCTTAATATTATATTATATTATAGATTGAAAAATGAAATATAAAAAATTATATTTTACAATACGAGTCAAATTGAGAAATAAGTAATTGATTTTTTACTTTTCATCTGTTGATTGTCGACTAGCTTCATACTGACAACTAAATAAACATGACCATTTATACAATAATCTTAAAATTCATCTGATAATGAAGTCCATGGTATCATTAATTATCTAATTTGATATTCAAGACGTACCTGTGATCGTGCTTTGTGACTGCAAATATAATTACAATGTACAAAGAGAGCTTAAACATATCGTGTATGAAATACAGGTAGTTAGCCTCTTGAAATAAAAAGGAGTGTTTTTGAATAAAGCAAACATCCTTTAAAATGTCTTTTCACCAAAGAAATCTTTTTGTCTTTTAACAATTTTTCTCAAAAACCATTTGTATTAACTGTGTCTCTGTGGGATTACTGATTCCCTGTCTAAAATGTATTGACTAGCTTTAAATCTGGTTTAAACTGGATTGGTGATATAGTTTAACCTGGAATCATGTAAAGGAAGTCAAATAAATTTCAGAGATTAACTTATATTAATAAAACTTTTTTCTAGTACCCTTTTAACATATATTTCTAGTTGTAAATCAGTTGACTTACTGTTGAAAATATCAAAAAGGGTCAAACAAGGGATAATTATATAAGTTTAAAGAAAATTTGTATGAAATATAAATGTTTTACAGAATAATGTTGACTTTTCTGCAGCATTTACACAATATTAATGCAGTGTCTTAGAGTTTTCCATATGTCCCAGCAGTGACAGTTAAATACAAGTTTGACTATATACTTCAGTGCAATTCTTAGTTTGGTTTGTCATTAAATAGATTCTACATTTTATACAGCAACAAACAAATTAGCAGATTGGTAATTAATTAGTTGGACTCCAACCCTCTCACAGGGCCTTTCCTAGTTGATACCTATGCAATCGTTGCATTTCACCACTAAGGTTGTGAGGTCGAATCCCGCTCATGGCTAGTTGTACTCGATACAACATTATTTGATAAAGTTTGTCAGTCACTTGCAACAGGTCGGTGGTTTTCTCTGGGTACTCCAGTTTCCTTCACCAATGAAACTGACCGCCGCGATATTACTGAAATATTGTTGAAAGTGGTGTTAAACACTGTAACATCTCACTCCACCTGATAACTAAAGTTCATAACAAATAATGCTGATTCAACATCATATTCCTTATTGACTTTGTCATTCTTATCAAATAATTGAAATTTTTTCAGTGCATGTACCTGTATAGTTGACCTTGATGGTTTAAGTATGAGACATCTGTGGCGACCAGGAATCAGAGCGTTATTACGTATCATTGAAGTAGTCGAAGCAAATTATCCAGAGACAATGAATCGGTTATTGATAGTTAGAGCACCTCGAGTGTTTCCAGTGCTTTGGACCTTGATCAGTCCATTCATTGATGAAAATACACGACAAAAATTCATGATTTATGGTGGAAAGGATTACCAGGGACCTGGAGGATTAATAGAATTTATCGATAAAAAATATATTCCTGATTTTCTGGGAGGTGACTGCTATGTAAGTAAAAGGAAGGAAAATTGGATAACAGTTGCCATGGATACATATTTAAATGGGTGGAGTTATCAATTCTCATTCATATATTTTATTGGTTTGCTTTCATATTTAATATAATTTTAGAATTTGTTCTTGATTTTTGTGAATTTTGACACATTTTTATGACAGAATTTTGAACATCCTAATGAATGTATCCTTAAATTGTGGTACATGTATCTTGAATTCAGATCATTCAAATGCTATGGATTCTTAGACCATCTTTTAGGTGCAGTTTTGAATGTGATGGTATAATAGTTGGAATATGTAGTCAGTGTATTATCAGATCACAGCTGAAGTTCCTAATTTGATTCCCTTTTGTGATATACGTGATAAAACTTTTATGTATTTTTAAATTAAGTTTGTCCTTGAGTTGTGACAGGTCTATGATTTTCTGTGTGTAATTCAGTTTCCTTCAGAATTAAATCTGACAGTCACAATATTATTGAAATAGGCAGTAAACATCTGTATTCTGTAACCTTTAATCTATCTTTTTAACTCTTTAAATTGTCATTAAAAATGATGATGTTGGAATTTCAAAATTTTAAAATTGATTTTTCAGTGTGATGTTCCAGACGGAGGATTAGTGCCAAAATCATTATATAAAGAAGAATACTCAGATAAGTTACCTGAGGGACCCCCACTCAGTATCGACAGTTTATATCAGACAAGTTATGTTGTCAAAGATTATCCACATGAGGTAAGGGGTTCGGCCATTGGTCAGATAAGTCCCTGGGGGTGAGGAATCCCCACTCAGTATTGACAGTTTATATCAGACTAGTTATGTTGTTAAAGATTATCCACATTCATGAGGTAAGGGGTTCGGCCATTGGTCAGAT
>MJUT01037136.1:0-13479 GCA_002080005.1 Gigantidas platifrons
CACACTCCCCTCATCATTGTATAGACAGCACACTCCCCTCATTGTGAAATGTTGCAGTCATGCAAGTGTTTTCATTATATGAGTAAAATGTAGACCCTCACATTATAACTGGGTGAGCAGGTTTTTTTTATTCCTCTGGAAAAAACAAATAATGCAACAGAATATTTGACAAAAAGGACCATTCACAATTTGAAACAGAATGCCCATTTTGACAACAATTGACCAATGCAAGACAGAACAGAAATGAAAATACAGTGATAATTGTACTATGAGGATCTGAGAGACAGTGGTTTCAAGGTTGTTTACCTCTGTTCACAAGCCTTACACCACTGACATGGCTTTGTGCCTTAATACCCACCTGATACGGTCCATATAATTACCCAACGGTACCCAAAGGGACCTAAAATGTACCCAAAATGTACCCAAAGGGACCATAAAATATACTTTAATTGTCATTAGAATAAGAATGTGTAATTAATTTGTGTATTTGACATTAAATTTACTCTTTTTAGACGTGTATTTAATTACCTGAATCTTGACCTTCTGAAAAAAATATAGTGACATTTATATGAAATTGTATCTGTTATATTAGTAAATAAGTTTAATGTTTGATCAGTTATTGATTATGTATCGAAAAGATTAAATTAAGATTCTTAGCAAACACAAAAATAAGACATATAGGGTCATTTTAGCGCCGAAAATTTCTGCTTACCCGCATTTTTAATAGGATGTTTCGGCACCGAAAAATTTTGCTTACCTTGATTTTGGATAGGATATTTTAGCAAAGATTTACCTAAAGTAATGACATTAAAACATTAAAGTAGTAAATATATTAATGAAAAAAGTATAAAATGCAGTTAAGTTTTACATTAGAGTAGTTTAACAGTTCTGACCAGTTCTTTGTATTTGTGTCCCACCTGTCTTTCCCATTGTATGACTAAATTATATAATTTACAGGGTTTATTTGATATTTAATTGTTATTTTGAATACCTATATGGTCCCTTTGGGTACCTTTGGTTTGGGTAATTATATGGACCCACCTGATATGCTAATGTTCCCGCACATCTACCTGTTATAACTGTCTGGGCTGTCCTCTCCCATTAAGTCTGTAGTCATGATACACCAGTAATTGAAAAACACTGAATAACATGGTACACACCAATATCACAATAGTGCTTATTGTGTAACATAAAAGGTTGTATTTGCCGTCTGAAATTTCATTAAAGTTGTGAGTTCAAATCCCGCTCATTGGTGAAGTGTACTATATGCAACATTAAGTGATAAAGGTTGTCAGTGACAGGTAGGTGGTTTCCTCCACACAAAAACTGACGACCACAATAAATCTGAAATATTGTTGAAAGTGGCGATAAACACATAACCTCCACCTCCTCAGAAATTACAGTTAATCTTTTCCAGAAAAGAAATACAGGGGTATATTTTGAAAATATACTTTACCGTTATCATGATTGTTTTTATTTTATTATTTATACATGTACATACTTTATAAAAGTTTTAACTTCTCCATTAAAAATACAATCACAATAACACTATTTGTAAAGACATGATCACAGAAACAACACTGTCTGGTGAAGATATTATGATAATGTTAAGTATGTCACATAATTCAGTAGTCGGTGACAACAAACTTGGTCAGGAATTTCAGGAATTTCATATATACATAATCAAATATACATGTTGTATATCATCTGTCGTTAGATTTCCCATCTTTCTTGTGTTTGTTTGCGTATTCTAGAATTTTCTCCCATAACACTTTCGGATCATCTGCTCTAGGAATCTGAAAGATACAAATAAAAAAGATACATCTACATTGATTGTAGTCTTCTAGCTACGTTTCTTAAACATTGTATCCCTTCAGCCCCTCCCCTAACCACCAAAAAAATGCAAAAACACATTTCCACCATTTCTACTTCCATTTCCACCAAATACTGACCACCTTTATGTCAGCACTTCTACGTGACAATTAAAAACCATTTACAGGTTTCATAAATAAGTATTTTAAACAGGAAGCAACAGTCTTGAATGTTTCAACCAAGTGACTCATTAACTCATTACTATGGGCTTTGACAGCTAGTTCCAGTGAGTCAAATATTTTACAAGGAAAATTACAGTCCAAGATTTTTCTGCCGTCCGACAGCTTTTTGTTCGACGTGCTGGAGCCGTGGGACATGTCGAACAAAAAGCTGTCGGACGGCAGAGGAATCTTTGCCTAGGAAAATACTATCCTTGTCTTGAATCTAATATAAACATAAATGATGATTGCATGTAAATTGTAAACAATCCCACTTTTCTTATGTTTGCAAAAAAAAATTGATCCCAAGGAACTTATGTTGAATAATGCCAATATTACAGACAACTCTTGTCAATTTTTGGATTTAGAAATATCCCTTTTCAAAGGTAAATTAAACACATGTATATACAACAAAAGAGACAATGTTTCTTTTTCCTATGGTCATTTTTCCTTCTTTTTTTTTTGGCCCAACATATGACGTTTACATTTCTCAGTTGTTTGTTTTACACTTGCATATATATTTGTAATCATGTTTCTGACTTCAATTATTGTAATCTGGTGATAACAAAAAAACTTTTAATTTTGTGAAAACTTTCACAAAACTTCATTAAATATGCAGAAATTTAATCAAAAACAGTATTTCCCATTCATGTTTTGATGGTGACAATTAACAAAGCTAAAAAGTTCAAATCTGACACATCTAATCCTGTAAAATCCATGAATAATCTTATTTGTAAAGGATATGATTTAGCAAGTGTAGTTCACTCTTTGAGGCAGGTTTACTTTGCTAAAAATATAGACAACCTGCTGATACCACTAGAATGCCCAATTCAACTAACAATTAAATCTGTAAATAAATTTCGTATTTCATATATGCTATTTCATATTACTATTTTATATTCATTATTTGATTACAATAACTTGAACCTCTGCAATTAGTGCCTATCACCACTAACGTTGCAAGTTCGAACCCCACTCAGGTGAGGTACAACATTATGTGATCAAGTTTGCGACAGGTTGGTGGTTTTCTCCGGGTACTCCAGTTTCCTCCACCAATAACACTGACTGCCAAGAATGGCAAGATATAACTGAAATATTGTTGAAAGTGTCGTTGAACACCATAAACCAACCAATAACTTGATGACCTATTCATTCTGGTCTCTCATGAAGACCAATAATTTCTTAAGATGTTATGACCAATTAAATCTATTAAAAGTATCAGTTATACTTTTTTGTCCAAATGGGTGTGAGATTATCTAAACAAACAGTATTCTTAACTTCTCATATTAAATCTGTGCCATTAAAAAAGGCATTTCACTTTCAATGTGAGTCTATCAGAAAGATAATTAAATACAATTAAAGCAATCTAAAACACTGTAATCAGTCATAAAACATATCACTCAGTCTTTGCCTTAAAATTTTTTCACCTACTTGCCCGAAAGACAAATTTAGACAAAATTTCTATTTATTCAAACAAATTCTTTCATAATTTTTCCTTGTCTGAATCCAGATTTACTTGTCCCGGGCTTTGGGCAAGTGGGTTAGTGTGAAGACTACATAATCACTGTTATTTAACAGATATATAGAAATTTTTTACCTGATAAGTTTGGTCAGCATATATTCCAGCATATACACCTGCAGCAAAAATTACCTGTAAAAAATAGAATTCTGTCTTTTTTATATATTCTGGGAGCATTAATTAATAAGACCATGAACTAAAACTGTACATAGGAGTGGATAAAATATATTTTGGAATATTTAGTGTGATATTCATGTAATAGCACGTTGCAAAAAAAATGAACAAGAGGCTCAACAGAGCATGTACTTACTCTCAACTCATCAGCCGTGGGTTAACATACACAGAAAATTTCAAGTACAATGTCCTCATTATTTATTCATAAATCATTTTAAAACATTTTGATTAGTTCCTACACAATGTTTTACAGTCAATCATATCACAGCCTTAAACAAAAAGGATTTCCTTGTAAATTACAATGATGATGAACAGGTCACAATTACTGTGGGTTAAATAGACCATGAATACTACATAATTCCATTAGGAAGATAGTATCTTTCATAATCTGCTTAATCTGGCCATGGCTAACCAGAACTTTTACTGTTGTTATGGCAACTACATGTATTTAATACAGATACATTGTAGGTTATGGAACAAACCCCAACAATAATTTTCACTGAATCCCATTGAACATTGTAAGTTTATATATATTTGAATAATTGTATGCTGAAATGTCATCAAATTAATATTGTTTAAACTAATGATTTTCACATGACTGACCCTTGGGTGGTGAATCAAGAGTATTGGAGCATGTTCAGCCGTGATATACCAACGATATGCCATACAGAATAACTCTGATAACACAAATACGAGGAATCTTTTTAGATCCAATTTAATTAGCATTCCTACAGTGTAAGGTTTCAATTTATATGCCAAGAGATTTTTCCTTACATTACTAAAAATGTAAAATATACAAGATCATGGCCCCAAGTGCCTGTGATACGACACTCATTTATGTCTTTTGTTACACATTGTTGAGTATTTGATTTGTCCACCACATCAAATGTTCCCCCATTTTGAATGAGTGGCATTTCAAGGCAGAGAATCTAGGTTTGTTTCTATACCCATGGAGCCAAGTTGGGACAACCAATACTGCAATAATGAAATTTATCGGTAAATTTGAAATTTTTCCTTTGATCTCACAGAATGATATTGTCAGCGTCTACTTAAGTGATCCTGATACTGGAAAATATTGGTCAGTGTGACGTCACATTATGACGTTTCATAGCGATAAAAAGAATAACGTCTCTTTTGAAGGTCTCAGCATACATTATCACTGGTACCGGTATCACAGCTCGTCCTATTAGACTCGTTGCAATATTAGTGATAATATTATGTCTGTCTTGACCTTCAAAACTGATGTTATTCTATATTTAACAAATGCTGTACAATTAAATAGCCTAATAATTATGTTTTCTACTTACTAGTTTTGTCAACAAACTCATATTTCTTCCTGATTTCCACTTCATATATTAGTATAAATAGATGATGAATCTCATTTCTTTTTGACTGCAAAATTAATTTTTTTTTAAATAAGTGGAAAACATTCTTGAAATACTTCAAGGAAACTCAGAATAAATGTAATATAATACTGAAAAGGAGATACAGACTGAGACAGACAATTTCTTTGGAAGCCTAATCTCAACAAGATTATATACAGAGACGTGCAAAAAGTATTTGGTCACTGTAATTTTTTACTATATATTATTTCATATAAAACCACATTTTTTAAAAACATTGTTCCAAAGTCGACTCTTGTTCGATTTTGATGATCTTTTTTTACCAACAAAGGCAGAATTAAATGTAGTTTTACACTGTAATTTTAGCATAATTTTGTAATCTATAAATTTTATGAGTGGAGTCAAACACAAAACTAAATTTCGAACGTCAAAAAACACAATACAATGATAGTACATTTGAAGACAAATAATTTAAGTTTGTGTTTAAATTATGATTTAAAATCTGTACTTCACAAAAATATTTTAAAATAATCATAGAAAACTACATACGTTCTCGCTTCTATTAGTAAAAATATCATCAAAATCAAACACGAATTGACTTTGGAATAATGTTTTGAAAAAATGTGGTTTTATATGAAATATGTAGTAAACAATTACAGTGACCGAATACTTTTTGCACGTCTCTGTACCTTTATGTGTAGCATTTTGAATAAAAATATATTGTTGAAAAAAAAAACCTTTATGTGTAGCATGAGAGAATCTTTGTTTCTCCGAAGCAAAGTGTTCTTTAGTAGGTAAAATCCTGGCAAATAGACAACAAGTGCGATTTCGTGAAATCTGTAAAATTTGCAAATGAACATAGCTATATATAGAGAACACATTACTATCGAGAAAAGTTGAACCCACGATACACAATCTTTTCACCATTGGCATTGACTTTTTCTGATTGATATATATATATGTATAGGCTCCGGTAATAGTGTTTGTAAGTATATAAAACTGACTTATATTCTAGGCAAAGTTTAGAAGTCTATAATGTAAAGGGGGTAATTCAAGTGGGACTAAAAGAAACAATAAGCCATGGTTTGATTTAGAATGTAGAAATGCATGTCAGAAGAGAAAGAGTTAACCTCAGTCCTCAGGTCAATACGTCAAAATTATTTGAATTTTTTTTTAATTTAAATGCCGCTCCGGATGTGGGAGAAGATGATCTAAATTTTAATATTGACTCAAATTTTATGGATAATCTCAATGAGAATATCGATCTCTATATATCCAGAGAAGAAATTTTTGATTGTATCAAAAAGTTGAAAAACGATAAAGCATCTGGAGAAGATGGTATAATCAATGAGTACATTAAATCCACTACTCATCAATTCATAAATATATACGAAAAACTATTTAATCTGATATTTGATTGTGGAATTATCCCTGAGAGTTGGGTGATTGGTAAATTATACCTACATTTTGTGTATTTACAAGAACAAGGGTGACTCAAGCAAACCTAAAAACCATAGACCCATTATGATATTAAGTTGCTTGGGGAAACTTTTTACATCTGTTCTGTGTAACAGACTTTGTACCTATTAGGAATACTTTGCTGTAATTAAAGAAAATCAGTTTGGAATCAGACCCAAATACTCCACTACCGATAATATGTATTCTTTTGTTGAAATTCTTAAATGTAAAAAAAAAAGAAACTTTGTGACAATTTTTTTTTTTTAAATGCAGTATTCACTAAATATTAAGCCATATGGCCACATCAAGCCATTCTTTTGTTGGCTTTGTATATTTGTTTTTCACAATACCATAGCTTGTGTGTGTTTTTACTTTCTTACCAGTAATTAAGCTTATAAAAGACCGTCGCCACGGGTTAAGGCATATAATCATTGTAATAATTAATGAAACATATAAATTTGATTAAATGTAATCATCAGTAATTAAATTTATAACTTTAAATTAATAAAAATATAATAAAACAAAAACAAAATATTCGAACAAAAGCGAATCGTGGGAAGACATTTATAAACATTTGAACAAGGACTTATATAAAAAAAAAGGGGCCCGGGTGGCTCAATGAGTTAGGTCGTTGGATCTAACAGCTCATACAAGCCTATCACCAATATCGTGTGGGTTCGCATCCAGCTTTGTAAGTTACAAAAAAGGGTGCACTCGACTCGCAGCCGCAACATTTGAATCACATTAAATATTTTTTTTATAATGATTTATTTTGGGGGGGAAAGTGGGGCATTTTGGTAGGGGTCGTTTTGACCTGTTACCTGTATGAGTATATTACGTTGTAGACTTCAATACAGACTTTAATATAACGGGGATAGGTGGATTACCATCAATATTTGACTATGCAATCGAATAATTTGTATAAATTATCACGTACAAGGATTTATATAGTAGTCCTACTATATAAATCCTTGTCATGTACAAAAAAATTTGCATCAGCCAAACTTCAGATTTTGTCACCGTCACTGACTTATTCACAGGGCCTTGTCACTATCCACGTAAATATACTATCAATGTATAAACATGTACATGTACATGTTTATACATTGATAATATATTTACGTGGATAGTGACATGTAGATGTACAAGGCCCTGTGACTTACGTCAAGTTACGAAGTTACGTCAGCCTGAGCCCGGCCGCACGATTTACCACACACTTCTTGTTTTTAACGTTTTATCAACTTTTATGCATTATTTTACTCAAAATATTATGCTTTCTAGAGTAAATACTTATAATTTTCATTTTAATGTCAAAGAAATCAAGAAAATATCGGTAAATCAACTGTTTCGACAGCGAGTAATGGCGTCCGTGATATTTATACACGGTGACAATCCAAAACTTTTATCTGATCATGTGTTGAATATTTTTAGACAGTGTGACTTTTTATCCAAATACAGCTTCAAATTATATTATTTCAATTATTTTGAGATGCTTTAAAATAAAACGTTATAGCAACAAATTACATGAAGTGTGTGGTACATGTAACTACAACGGAAAACACCGAGCACCATATTTCGAGCTAATTAATAGGTTATATTTCTTAACTTTTGAAGTTAAATAGTCATAAAAAAGCTTTACTACACCATTTTACATGCAATTAATTAAAATAAAACGTCATAGCAACAAATTACACGAAGTGTGTGGTAGTGTGTGGTAAATCGTGTCACCCGCCTGAGCCTGGCTATTTCTAAATAAAAACGCAGTAATGAAGGAATCTGAATTTATGTCCATTGCCATTGGTTTATTATGTAAGATTGCTGGACAATAGTAATACCCCCATCGATATTTCACGATAAGCCAATGGCAAATGTCCTGGAGTCAAAACGAAAGTACCCCCTCCCAGAGGGTGTGCCGGAGGTAGAATAGGCACCAGGTTTCTCTGTCCTAGAGGCACTAGTCCTCTAAAAGGGGTCAACCCCGCGGGAACCCCGTGGTATAGAAATGGGACAGAGAGCTTCTTCCGCTTGAAGGGGCGTCCGTCGGTTGTGCGGGATGTAGAAATTCACAGCCAACCCGTCCTTCGGATGAGACGTAAATAAAACCGAGGTCTCATGTTGAGAGATTGCCACCCTCTTCGCACGTTAAAGAACCCAGTGTAACGGGTACAGGTCAACTCGTACCTTGACCAACTCGTTCCCTACCAACTCGTACCCCATTTTTACCAACTCGTTCCCTATTTTTACCAACTCGTTCCCTACCAACTCGTACCCCATTTTTACCAACTCGTCCTCTATTTTTAATATGATAAACTCATACGTTTTTATTTCAGAAAAATCACACATATATTCTGTAATATTTCTGCAAGTCTAAGTTCAATATTATCATTATTATTATGAAAAATTGTTTAAAACAGAAGGCTTTGAAAATTGTTTGAAAAATAATTAATTTCTGTACATAGAGAAAACGTATGGTTGCTTAATCACGTAATCAGTCATTCTCAATTAAGTATGCCATGTGGCTACTTTGAAAAAAAAAAAATTACCTAAATATCCTCTAATTTTTGTGTTTTCTTTAAGAAAGATACATCAGTAACAAACCTGTAAAATTTCAATAGCATATCTTTTACCATTTTGAAATTGTGAGCATAGACGGAAGGTGACCATTTTTCCCATTATTTTGTACAGGTTTCCTACGTTACATTATGCTTTAAGCATGAGAATGTACAGCTAATGTTTGTATAATCATGTCGTTTGGTGTTTTTTGTAAAGTGCTGAGACTGGGGATAGATTGAAAATAATAATAATTTTATCCGACCGAGAAGATTTTAAACATCCGGTATCGTAGGAAACGGTAACGTTGGAAACATTTATGATGATTTGATGCAATATTTTTTTTATATTTTACTCCAACTTCAAATAAATTATGTTTTTTATAAGAAGACTGCATGGTATAAAACCCGAATCGGCTTTAGAAATCAAAACCATACCATTAATGAAAAACGTGAGTATCGTAGGAAACATTCTTATTTTGTATTTAACTAATCATCAGTAAAATCTATTCTTATTTTTTGGAGATGATAATGAAGTTTATAGAGTATTCTCTGATTATTTTGATATAAAATCAATACGCAGCACTCTTTAACATAAATCTATATTCGTGTGATTTTAATCTTTATAATGCTTAGGAGAAAGTTTGTAACGTAGGAAACGTGCAAATCAGCGACAAAATAAAAAGGCAAAAATAAAGGAAACGTTATTGTGCAGTACCAGACTTATTATGAAAGGTAAACAACTCCATCTCTGACAACAATTTAAATTCATTTTCTTCAGAATAATTCGGTTCCGTTGAAAATAAACGGCAATTTAGTTTGTGATATAGACTGGCGACATGTATATTTTTCTATTTTGGAGTCATTTGTCGGAGTATAAAATTTTAAATACCGATGTGGATACAAAAAGTTGTATACGATTTTATTGAGAAGTATATATATGGTCTTTCAGGAGACAAGGGAATCCTAAATATCACCCATCTTTACAAAAACTATTAGGTAAAAAAAGACACTAGTTATGGGTAAAATAGTGAAGGTACGAGTTGGTAAACAGTAGGGTACGAGTTGGTAAATAGTAGGGTACGAGTTGGTAAAAAAGTGGGTACGAGTTGGTAGGGTACGAGTTGGCAAAGGTACGATTTGACATGGAACCAGTGTAACAGCTCACTATGAGCATTGATTATGCTCATGATGAGTGGTCCATAAGAGACCTGTTGCACTGGCTAAATTATCCGTCCCTACCCATCACATTTTCTTGTTTCGAGTCTCGTGGCGTTTAAATTATTCTCGTCCTGAATATAGCTGGAAAATTGCTCGCTGGACGTTAAACACCAATCAATCAATCAATCAATCAATCAAAACGAAAGTGTTAGAAAGAGTTCTTTACCAATCTTGTCTTCTGTCAGTCAATGGAGTTATCGTCCCTTGCTCCTCACAACAACAACGAGTTAAGAACGACAACTCTGAGAGAATTGTGGCGCAGATGAATACAACTGATGATGATGTAACTCGAATAATTCAGCGCCCTCTATCCACTATCGCTCCTCGAAGCGATCGATAGTGAGTGGAATATAACGACTGGATTATTCGGGTTAATGATGATGTCATTATGGATACTTTTATTAGAAATAGAGGCTATGGCGGAGTAGCAGTACTATGGAGGACCGAAATAGATCAGGCAGTGAGGCAAACATTAGACGGAAATGAAAGAATACAAGTTTTAACTTAACCGTGAAAAAAAAACCAATCTGCATTATCAATGTGTAGGCCTATATATATACTGTCTGATGGCATATATGCCATCAGACAGTAAACTGCGATGAGCAATATAAAGATACTCTAGCACAACTAGCAGAGATAATAGAAAACTATGAAAGAGATTTTGATATAATACTATGCGGCGATATGAATGCTTCACTCTCTAGAAACAAATACATCAGAGATAAGTGCGTGTTGGAATTTGTAACTACCAATAGACTCAAATTAACTGAGGAATACCCACACAGAGACACGTTCTACCATCACAATGGGCTCTACAGCAACCAGATAGACTATATTATGCATAAGTGTAATGGAGAGGTACTGAATTATAGAGTAACCGCTATGGATATGGACCCTATCAATGTGTCCGATCATACCCTAGTATATGCGACGATACAGAACAACATTTAAACAAAGTGAAAGGGAAACCCTGAAAGCCATACGAAGACCAAACTGGGCTAAATGCGACAAAGACGTATATAAAGACCACATTGTTACATCTATAGAAGGCACTGAGGAACTTTACTCAGCAGAGGCTGAAACTGAAAAATTCACAAAAAATCTCCATGAGGCTGGAAAGAAGTCCATACAAAAATATAGGAAGGAAGTATAACAATTAAATCAATAGGAAAATATATCTGGAACAAAGAGATTAGTGAGGCATATAAGAACTCTAAGCTCGCCTATCACACATAAGAACGATAAGGGAGACAATATTAAGAAAATGAAAATGAGTAGAGCAAAGAAACTACTGAGAGGTGCACAAAGACGTGCTAATGCCGCAAAGAAAAAGAATTTTATGGAAAAAGTAATGAAAGCATCCAGTAATGACAATAAACCTTTTTACCAACTAGTCAGAAATCAAAGAAAAACACCCAGAACAAATACAAGCGCTTTGACATTGAATGGCTGTTTAGTATTAGACAAGGAAAATATTCTGGATGGTTAGAAAAACTACTTCAAAGATCTGTACACTAATGATTACTCAGAAGACAACACTAGGACACTTGATAAACTTAACCTAGCAACATTACAAAATACGGTCATAGAGAAAGCAGCAGATGAACAAGAATCAGGAATTCCTCCTACTACAAAGGAGGAGGTAATGAGCGCTATCAGAAAACTAAAAAGTGGTAAGAGTCCGGGATCAGATGGTCTATCGGCAGAACATTTCAAGAATCTACCTGACGAGGCACTTCCTTATATCACTGGCATTATCAACCTGATATTCAAGGAAAAGGATTACCCAAAGAAACTAAACGTAGGAGTACTAACACCAGTTTTGAAAGCCGGAAAAAATAAACAACTTCCTTCCAACTATAGAGGCATAACGGTAGCAACTACTATATCGACCATAATAGAGAGTATTATAAAAGAAAGAATAGAGCCACAACTAGTACAAAAACAAAGTCGACTACAAAGAGGTTTTACACAGAACTCTTAATCTTTGAACACTGCTTTCTTGGTGACACAAGCTACCGAACACTATAAAGAACAGCGAGATACTCTGACCTTGTTAACACTAGATGCTCAGAAAGCACTTGACAAACTCAATCACGAAATTTTATTCAACATTGACAACAAGCTCCATCACGACGGAATCACTGGAAGTTTATGGTTACTACTCATGTACAGAGACTTGACTGTCAAAGTCAAATAGAACAATGAACACTCAGACACTTTTACACAAGAACAGGGTGTAAGAAAAGGAGGAAAGCTTTCCACAGTGTTATACAAGCGATTCAACAATAATATACTCGAAGCGTTGGAAAGATAAGATTTGGGGGCAAAGATAGGTAACATCAGCATTGTAGCACCAACATGCGCTGACGACATAGCTCTGCTCTCAAGTAGCGAACACGACCCTCAAGCCTTACTGAACATTGTACATGAACTTACCAAAGATGACATAGTTACAATCAATCCGAATAAATCTGATTTGGTACCGCTCACGAAAACACATAGCCAATATAATGTGAAACTTGGTAAAAACAACATTCAACAACAAACTGAAACGAAGCATCTTGGTATTATAAGAAATGATAAGAATAAAGTGAACATTGAGGATAGACTCAACATTGGACGTAAAACTATATATGCCACCGTCCTATGTTAACCGAATTACGAACAATAGTGCAATGCGTACATTGAAAGACCATAATTTAATGACACAATTTATATTGGACTGTTCCAACAATGTAATTCATCAACACATAAAATTGAAACTGGAAAATCTAAGAGACATAGAAAACATCACTAGAACACTTTGTTACAGTCTACACACCAAGAGAAGTATAACACTTTGTTATAGTCTCAACACCAAGAGAAGTAGAACACTTTGTTATAGTCTCAACACCAAGAGAAGTAGAACACTTTGTTACAGTCTACACACCAAGAGAAGTAGAACACTTTGTTACAGTCTACACACCAAGAGAAGTAGAACACTTTGTTATAGTCTACACACCAAGAGAAGTAGAACACTTTGTTATAGTCTACACACCAAGAGAAGTAGAACACTTTGTTATAGTCTCCACACCAAGAGAAGTAGAACACTTTGTTACAGTCTACACACCAAGAGAAGTAGAACACTTTGTTATAGTCTACACACCAAGAGACATAGAAAACATCACTAGAACACTTTGTTA
>MJUT01037136.1:14046-30694 GCA_002080005.1 Gigantidas platifrons
ACACTTTGTTATAGTCTACACACCAAGAGAAGTAGAACACTTTGTTATAGTCTCTACACCAAGAGAAGTAGAACACTTTGTTATAGTCTACACACCAAGAGAAGTAGAACACTTTGTTATAGTCTCCACACCAAGAGTTGTTATAGTCTACACACCAAGAGAAGTAGAACACTTTGTTATAGTCTCCACACCAAGAGAAGTAGAACACTTTGTTATAGTCTACACACCAAGAGAAGTAGAACACTTTGTTATAGTCTCCACACCAAGAGAAGTAGAACACTTTGTTATAGTCTACACACCAAGAGAAGTAGAACACTTTGTTATAGTCTCCACACCAAGAGAAGTAGAACACTTTGTTATAGTCTACACACCAAGAGAAGTAGAACACTTTGTTAGTCTACACACCAAGAGAAGTAGCCTACTCAGTACCTAAATATGACATAATACGTAAACTGTGATATCGATGACTCGATGAATATTAACCGCCCGTGTAAATAATTCCTATATTAAATGGAGCATGAATTTTGGTGGTGGGTTAATGCTACTGTACATACGTATACGTTAATTTCTAAATTTAGATAGAATTTTCACAATTCCTCGGGAGTGGCCCTCATATAGGGCGAAACTACCAGACAGTAAACAGTAAACTGTCGCTAAAAGTAATAATTTTGTTATTAGAAAACGGAAAATTTGAGTTTTCTCGAAAACAATACATTTTTTTAAAACACGGTAAAAGAGAGTTTTGTACAGAATTTTACTACCATTTTTGAAATATGCATTTCATCTAACCATAACCTTTCATTATTGCTGCACTCATCTGAAATTTGACATTTTCTCCGCTTTTTCCGCCAAAATAGGTGGGAGTAAACTAACTAGAGGTAGCAGCCAGGTAAATCTTACCTTGATAGAGACAGAGACACGTGTACAGACATAGTTTGCCACTCCATTTTTAAACTTTAAAATCTTTCTAAAAGTTCACATAAAATTTCTTCATAAGCCTATTTTTTGACATCTTAACATATAGAATAGAATAGAATACATTATATTGCCTAATCATAGAGCCCACATGAGGCATCATTAACAATACAAACATTCATGATTGATAAATGAGACATACACACAAAAGATAAACATCGCAAGAATGGGTAAAACAAAGGACTTGTCAAAAGATTGTATAAACATTGTGTTAAATCAATTCAAGTTTTTTCAGCTTGAGAAGGCCAGGGGAAAACCACTTTATTCTCTAGATAAATTGATTAAAAGAACATGCAAGGCTGCTGGCATATCTTACAGTTCTGTGTATAGAGTTGTAAACGGTAAACGTCCTGCTGAATCCAACAGACCGAAAGAAAGAAAGAAAACTCTTGATGATTTTGACCGTTGCGTTATAGCATGTACAACAGGAAAATTGCCCCAAGTCTAAAAAATTAAGAAAGAAATTGAAGATACAATTAAAATCTCGAAATCAACGCTTACTTTAACTTTATTAGATCTTGGTTATAAGTACAAAAAATCCGGCGATAATAGGAGGTCAGTAATAAATGATCGGTGTAATTACCTCCGAAAAATCAGGAAGTTTCGAGAGGATGGGTATGAAATTGTATATTTGGATGAGACCTGGGTTAATCAGAATCATGCCACTGACTACATGTGGTTACCAGTTGATGGTTCTGATGCCCCAAAGATCCCTTCAGGAAAAGGTAAAAGGTTAATAGTTTTACACGCTGGTAATCGTGAGGAGGGTTTGATTGATAGGTGTGATTTGGTTTTTCTTGCCAAAGCTAAATATGGGGATTATCACCAAGAAATGAACGGGTCCACCTCTCTAAACTGGTTCGAAAATCAGCTTATGCCAGCATTAAAAAGCCCAAGTGTTATCGTTTTAGATAATGTCAGTTATCACAACATCAAGACTGAAGAAACTGTTGTGCCAAACTTTAATCAGAGAAAAACTGTCTTACAAGATTATCTTTCAAAACACACCATTCCTTTTCAGCCCCTTGAAACTAAAAAACAACTTTATGAAAAAAACAAATTTAAGAAACCCTTTTCCGTTTTTGAAACTGATAAAATTGCCAACCTACACGGTCACGAAGTTCTAAGAACCCCAGTTCGCCATTGCGAATTGAATCCCATTGAACTTATTTGGGCACAGGTTAAAGGGTTTGTTGTAGAAAACAATACAACTTTTCGTTTGTAAGATGTGAAAGAACTTATTTATGGGAGGTTTGGTAGAATTGCAAAGGAAGTTTGGGCGAAGGCAGAAGACCATGTATTAGAGACAGAAAAGGAGTATGGGGAAGAGAATTGCATTGATAGGAGTGAGATTCCTCCAATAATAAATTGATTTTGATGACGACGAGGAAAGCTGAATCCAGTCCAACATGATTACAGATTGAACGAGTACACCGGTTGTAAATGACAGATTGTACATAACGTTTATAAAAATTACCTATAAAATTTATTCATATCCAATAATTATGTCTAACTTCAGTGAATTTTTTAGCAGAAAAGACCGTTCTTTTTCGAATTATTTCCGAAAGACTGAAGTAACTCGGTTAAATTAAAAATCAGTAATTATGGAAATTTATGATTTCACCTTTTTTTCAACATTTTCCAGGTAAATCTCTGGTAAGCCTGTATATAAATGTCAAGTAGTCAAATGCATTAACCATGAAGGGAACAATAGCCTTCTCCGGTACTTCGACGAGAGACAATAGACCAGCTGCGGGACCACCGTCGTTCCTATGGTTATATGGGATAATCCGGATTACGTCCGCGGTGAGTTGGCTGTCACATTTAACGAGCAAACTTGACGTATTTTGAAGAACTTAGAAGAAATTGGTAATTTTTCAGATGAGCAGGGCCTTCAGACTAATTTCAACCGTAAATATTTATACAATTCCAAAATGGTAGTAAAATTCCTGACAAAACTCCCGTTGGATGCGTTAAAAAAAAAATCTACCATTTACGAAATATTTAGATTTTTCCGTTTTCTAATAAAAAATTATTACTTTTTTTTTAGTTGGTTTCCCAAGGAAATCATTAGAAATATGTATGTATGAATACATACAAGTTTGTTCAAAACTTGCCTTGAACCTGAGAGTAATATAACAAATTTCTCCAAGCTTGAACAAACAGTTGACTTTACAAAACATTAAATTTGGTTTTGACAAATGGCAACGATAGTAATTAGCCCACCATCACTGGCACCATGCTTGCCAGGAACAGAGACCATGATAACAGATAAATTTAAAGAATAATAAAGCATAGAAAGGCAAACACCGAAAATCAGACACGCAAAATTTTCGTAAAATGATTTTTGATAATAAAAAACTGCAAAAATATTGATTACGACAAGTTGAACCAGATGAAGCAAAGCAATATACACACGAGACAAACATACAGTCATGTTCGAGTGCCACATACACAAAAATGCTGTAAATTCACTAGCACATGAACAAACACCAATAAAAGATAAGAAAATACACTCACTCAGAAAACCACCCGCCGAAACGTGACGTAAAGTACGCAATATTTTGAAGGTGACAAAGAAAGCTCGAAACAAATAGAGGGTTATGTGAACTAACAAAATATGATTCTGCAGGAGTACCACCTTTACGAGACCAACAAGCTTAAGGTTACATATACAATGACTCAGAAACTAAAGCAGTGTTACTGAATACACAATTAAAATCCGAATAAACAATTGAAAACCTTTCGTCCATCGACAGTGCCAGATATCAACATCCCATGATATGCAGTATTCATGAAAGCTGCTCAAATGCATTAAGCAACATAAAGCTGCTGGTCCTGACACAACACATGACAGCTCGATTTCCGATGGAAATGACATGAAATTGTACCTGTTATTACTTACCTATTCCAACTTTATTTGATTCAACCAGAAAAGGTACCAAAATCAGTGGTTAGATGATGAGCACATAACTCAAGTACATTAAAAAGGGTTACAGGAACACTATGGGTACAAATTGTGCTCCTCTTCTCGTCGACTTGTTCCTTTATTCGTATAAGGCAGACTTCATACAGGTGCTTCTCACTAAAAGCGAAAAGAAGCTAGCCCGATCCTTTAATTTCACGTTCCGCTCTTTAGATGATGTCCTTTCACTACTTCTAGGTTTGGTGATTTCGTTGATCGCATATATCCCAATGAGCTTCATATAAAGGATACCACAGATACAGATAGGTCTACTTCATACCTCGACCCACGCCTCGTAATTGACAGTGAGGGGCGGTTATAGAAAGAAACTTTACGACAAAAGAGATGATGTCAATTTTCCCATCGTGAACTTTCCATTCATATGTAGCAAATTTCCAGCAGCATCTGCATAATATATGGAGTATATATCTCTCAGTTGATATGATATTCTAGACCTTGTGGTTCCTATCAGCATTTCCTTGATAGAGGGTTGCTGCTAACAAGGAAGCTACTGAGCAAAGTGTTCCTCTTAGTTAAATTGAAGTCATCACTTCGAAAGTTTTACGGTCGCCACCATGACTTGGTTGACCATTATGGAATATCTGTGCCACAAATGACCACGGATATGTTCCACCTGTAAACTTCCCGGTCCTTTCCTCGTTCATGACTTATCACCGGGTTTGTAACTAGATTAACACGACGGGTGTCACTAGTGGAGCAGGAACTGCTACCCTTCCGGAACACCATAGTCCACCCCTGGTTTTTAGTGGGGTTCGTGTTACTCGATCTTTAGTTTTATATTTATGTTTTGTAGATCGTTGTTTGTTGTTTGTCCTTTTGTACTTTTTTATTTTGACTATTGTGTTGTCTGTTCTTTTGTTTCTTTTTATTTTGACTATTGTGTTGTCTGTTCTTTTTATTTTGACTATTGTGTCGTCTGCTCTTCTTTGATATACGGATTCTGATTACGCCTTTGGTATCTTCAAACTGTTCTTCCTACATCTAACTACCGTCTGTTTCGTTCTTTATAATTCGAACTACCGGCATGTCTCGTTTACCATATCGATATCATGGAGGATTATAAGCCCTTTGTGACTAAGGGGTTTGTATCACTGATAGGTGATGAAATCAGTCTACAACCCATTAAAATATTGCATGATACGGGAGCTTCCAAAACTTTAATGTTAGAAAATAGTTGACCTTTATCAGGGAAGACATCTGCGGTATCTAGAGCCACGAGAAAGAAACTCGAAGACAATGAGACTTTATTACAAGATGATAACACAGAAACAAGTGATGTTGAAGTAAAGGACATACTATTTGCTGATGTCAACAATCACTTTTTAGCGATGACGATATGTCTGTTATTCTACATACACGGACCAAAAATCCTGTCTAGATACAAATATGAGGACCAAAAATCCCATCTTGAGTGATGAGTGATGATCCTGGTTTTAAACAAAAAATAAGAAATGTCAGTAATACTAGGGGACGACTTATTCGTGCGCAGAAGGAAGATCAAGAGGTCGCACTACTTTGTTCTAAGTCAGTCTCAGTAGAGGCGGCTGTGGAAGATGAATGGAAAGTGGTCTACCAGATAGTAATATCGGAAGCATACCAGAAGAAAGTTTTCAGCCTGACCCATGATTCGCCAATGGCTGGACACTTGGAGGTTAACAACATATACAATGGGATATTGACCCATTTCTGTTGACCAAATATTCGACGAGACGAAGCCGAGTACTGCAGATCTTGTCACACCTGCCGATTTGTGTGGAAACCAAATAAACAAATGCCTGTAGCTCCCCTCAGACACAAACCAAATTTTGAAGAGGCTATTAGTAGGGTAATTGTTGACTGTCTGGGGCCACTTCCTAAAATTCAATAAGGAAATCAACACTTTCTTACTATATTAATGTGTGCATCTACCCATATTTCATGAGGCCTTTCCAATTGAGAATATTAAAGCTAATACATTAATTTAGGCTTTAACTATTTTTTTTTACTTTTGTGGGTCTTGCTAAGACAATTCAATCAGATCAGGGATCCAATTTTATATCTCATTTATTTCAACAAGTTATGCATAAATTAAAAACAAAACAGTTTAAAGCCAGTGTATATTACCCTGAATCTCAAGGAGCTCTGGAAAGATTTCACCAGACCTTAAAAAATATGATGATGAAATTTTGTTTAGTCAAAAAGATTGGGATGATGGGGTCCACATGTTACTATTTGTTGTAAGGGAAGGCGTTCAAGAATCTTTAGGTTTTAGTCATTTTGAACTAGTTTTTGGGCACTCTGTGAGAGGTCCCTTAAACCTTTAAAGGAAAAATGGCTTTGTGAAAATACTGATAATAGTATTTTAGATTTTGTATCAGGTTTTAAGTATAAACTTACAACAGCATGTG
Organism: Gigantidas platifrons; assembly: GCA_002080005.1. NCBI lineage: Eukaryota > Metazoa > Mollusca > Bivalvia > Mytilida > Modiolidae > Gigantidas > Gigantidas platifrons. The sequence continues at coordinate 20,395 of MJUT01037136.1, forward strand.
AAATTGCACATGGAAATTTGAAACAAAGCCAAGTTAAAATGAAACAGTAGTATGATAAGGATGCCAGGATAATATAAGATAATTTAAACCAGGCGAGAATATTCCTGGTCATCCATTGCAATCTTAATATTTTGGGCCATATGTAACTGAATCCATGATTTGCATTATATTGTAAAAACACCTACAAGAAGAAAGAACAAAACAAGTATGTTATATGAACACGCTCCAAAAATATTTTGATAGAGATTCCGGAAATGAGGTTAAGCCTAATGCCATCTTGGCTAGCGTACAAGAATATCAACGTTTAAAAGACAATGTTAGTATTCAAGTTCCAATTAATGAATATGGCAATAAACTTAAAAATGCTGATGTACTTAATGATCTGATCAAAAACTTTGTCATTTGGATTTTGACCAAAGAAATTAATTAAAAAAGATTTAATAATAAAAAAAAACATTCTCATATTTTTCCGGATGTCCCAAATAAAACATGCACATTATAGGAACTTATCTAAAAAAAATGACGAAACATTTCTATAAAAGTTTGACTAAAAGAACAACATCCTACTATCTTTTTAAATGATTTGTTTACTAAAAATGTTCTCCTTCGACTAATAAATTTATTTTAATTTATTTCACCCCAGCAAAGTCTATCATACCGTGTGTTTTAAAATTTATTATATAATCAAGCTCTACAATATTGTTAACGGCGCCAAATTATAGCAAATTACATACAGAGTCTGAATTATATTCTTTTAATGCCATTTATTTCGGGTTCGGTAATTTTTCCCAATTTCCACTTTTTTGTCCTACAGTTTTTCCGAGAAAAAAAACTAGATTGAAGTGACGTAGAAGGATAAGAAGTGACGTACACAAATATATAATTAGTGCATATGTCACTGTGCAGAATGTCACATGACATGGAATCGGAATGTCTCCTCTTTATATTTATAATTACGTTTCTTTTGATAATTTTTAATAATAATAATACGAAACTCTTGTTTGATATTATTATGAAATTTGTCATGGAATTCCGTGATCTATTGAACTTATATTACCGTTAAATTAGAGTACTCCTTATTTAATCCTCTTTTCTTTGTTTTATCAGACGGTAAAGTATAAAAATATTAACTCAATATTTCAATAGATTTAGGTCGGCTGTATTAAATAAGCTTAAAAATTAAATTATAATAAAGAATAATATTTAATAATATTGATACCAAATTAAAATAACTTTTCAATGACCAATGATCTTATTGAAAGAAGATCTAGGCATTAGAGTGTATTACATGGACAGTTAGTGGGGGATTGGTTCACTGTTACAGAAGACACCAGGAATAGGAAAGATACACTGTAATATAATGGAGGTCAAAGCAAGATATCTTCAAGCATGTATTCTGCTTATTTCTGTGTCAACAGCAGTAGGCTTTTATTTGATAGCTGATTGTAAGTTATTTTGTCTTCATTTATTTTTCTCCGGACATGTAGTTCTTTATGTAAAACTTAGATTTATGTCATAAATGAAAAGGAGCCAGTAAAGTCATATTTGTTACCACTACACGATGTCCTCGAGTTAAATTTATGTCATAAATGAAAAGGAGCCAGTAAAGTCATATTTGTTACCACTACACGATGTCCTCGAGTGTCAAAAATCGTGGAAACCAAATTAACTTAGACTTTGTTGTATGTAGACTTGTGTACTAGTAATAGCTCAATGAAAAACTAGTCGACGGGTAGACATGTTGCTCCACTCGGTCACATCATTATTCCTGGTGAATCCGTCTTTGTTCTTATTCCCTGATGTTGTGTGTTTAGTGAAGAAGCAGATAATACCATTGTTATAGTCTTATTCTTGACCCGATCGGTGATCAAACTCGTAATCTACCTCACACAGGAAAGCGCAGTAATTAAAGCATTACCGCCACCCGGATTTTAGTGGGTTAATGTGTAAGTCATAATATTGTCCTGTGAAAATGTTTCCGATTGTATCTTTTTCAAATGAAAAATCCCCAACAGACCAAAAGAATTATTTTCTGCCCTTTATTCCGTCCTCGGACTTTATCATAGAAAACAATTATAACAGAGGACAATATTTCACGGCGGACACTATTTAATCCTACAAATCTTTAGTTTTCTGTGTAGTGTTTTGTAGATCATTCTTTTGATGATTGTATTATCTGCCGTTAGATATACGGCTTCTGATTACCCTTTCGGTACCTTCAGACTGTTCTTATTAGAAAGTTGTGTGATGGTGTTGAAGCGTTTTATCTGCCGTTAGATATACGGCCTCTGATTACCCTTTCGGTACCTTCAGACTGTTCTTATTAGAAAGTTGTGTGATGGTGTTGAAGCGTTTTATCTGCCGTTAGATATACGGCCTCTGATTACCTTTTCGGTACCTTCAGACTGTTCTTATTAGAAAGTTGTGTGATGGTGTTGAAGCGTTTTATCTGCCGTTAGATATACGGCTTTTGATTACCCTTTCGGTACCTTCAGACTGTTCTTATTAGAAAGTTGTGTGATGGTGTTGAAGCGTTTTATCTGCCGTTAGATATAGGGCCTCTGATTACCCTCTCGGTACCTTCAGACTGTTCTTATTAGAAAGTTGTGTGATGGTGTTGAAGCGTTTTATCTGCCGTTAGATATACGGCCTCTGATTACCCTCTCGGTACCTTCAGACTGTTCTTATTAGAAAGTTGTGTGATGGTGTTGAAGCGTTTTATCTGCCGTTAGATATACGGCTTCTGATTACCCTCTCGGTACCTTCAGACTGTTCTTATTAGAAAGTTGTGTGATGGTGTTGAAGCGTTTTATCGACCGTTACTCATTGCTAAATTTTTTTTGTTATTTTCAATTTTCAGAAATTAAAGCAGCATATTTTTGTTTAGTTTTTGATCTTTTGTGTAAGGTACTATTATCAGGAATACAGATGCAATGTCCTCTGATCTAAACAAAATAAGGGACCCAGGTGGCTCAATGAGTTAGGTCGCTGGATATAACAACTCATACAAGCCTATCACCAATACGGCGTGGGTTCGCGCCCGACTTTGTAAATTATAAAAGAGGGTGCACTCGACTGGCAACCGCAAGTGATAAATTTTACCAGTTGCTTGCCCAGGGTCGGTGGTTCTCTCCGGATACTCCGGCTTCCTCCAACACTAAAACTGGTCGCCATGATATAGCTGAAATATTGTGAAAGTGGCGTTAAACACCAAAATCAAATCAAATCAAATCTAAACAAAATACGTATTATCGCTAAATTTTATATCACAGATCTACCATTTTGAGTTCTTTTCACGAAATGTCGTTCTTAATATAAGGAGGTCCAAAATAAATACTCACCTTGAAAGAATCTTAATGTTATAGACAGGTTTTTTTAATTTATTGATTGGTTGATTGGTACTTAACATTCAGCGGGGGGGGGGGNGGGGGGGGAATCATGCATATGATTTTAAAATTATTTTTTTATCTAAATAAGTATGTTGTTTCATTGTCAATATTCAGCAGGTAGTTTATGGTTTATTCAGCCTAAACCGACAGAAAGTAAATGTATTCCTATCATCGAGGATATTAAAATAATTATCAAATTCAATTTTTTTTTAAACGATAACTTAAAGTGTTCGAGTCCGGTATCAATCAATATCTAAAACACAATCTTAAATTTTATGTCAATGAATGAACGATTATACTGATAAAGTACGTATTCCAATGCAAGATATTTCGTATTTGAAATTTTTAGTCAATTTTTATCAATAATAACTACATGTATTTTAGATCAATAATATTTTTGCCAAAAATAACACAATAAAATAATATATAATAAACAGTTTGATTGAAACATTAATAATTCGTATTATCAATAAAATAATGAATACGGTTTTCCGTCAACAGACTTTTCTCCACGGAATTAACTTTAATAAAATTTTAAAGAAAAGAAAATACTAATTGTACTACATGCCACGGAAATAATAATGTGCAAACATGTTTAAATCTTTTTGTTCAATTTGCTAAAAGCACATATTACAAGTCTTTCTACATAAAACAAATGTGTAGACACTTTTAGTTGACAATATTTAATTTGGAATTTAAGAATTTTGTTAATGAGAAAAGATCTTCTTGAAGTTCGTACATCGATTATGACTAAAATTCACAATTCACAATTCCTAAATAATGTAATTATTAATAAAAACTAATATTGGTATTATGTAATTATGCTGAAATATCGAATATTACAAAAAGGGAAACTTGACTCTTTTGTAGTCTAAATTTAAATACAACTTATACATAACTGGAATAAATTGATTATAAACTAAAGTAAAAATATGTGTTCATTTATTACCACTGAGCTGACAAGAAACCAATATGTGTTTAGTAGGTTTTGAGTAAACCGTTATAATATACAATACAATACAATACAATATAATATAATACAATACAATATTTTATTAAAGTCTCATCTCTCATTACAATTATAATACAATTTTAAACATAAAATACAACATATATTAAAACGAGAGCCATTCTGTATAGAATTACAAGAGACTGTTAAGACAAATAACAATATTAAGATATATATATATACACACAATGAATAAAATGAAGTACAATATAAAATATTTCTTCGAGCATTTAAAATTAAATGACAGGTTTTGGCACATATTCTTATCATATTTACATCCGAAAATAAAAACACTAATTTCTGAGTATCACTAAAAGACATAAAATCACTGTTTACATTTTGAGCTAAATAAAACAACTCTTCTCTAAATTCTGTATAGAATGGACATTTCAATAAAACATGCGCTTCATCCTCAACAACATTTTTATAACTAATATAAAAATATATAACTAATATAACTAAAACACCGAAAATATAATTTTACTTTCACACTCCCGTGTCAAAGGTTTCTATATTCATAAAATGTAAAATGCTCATTAAGTATACATATGTTCATGAAAACTTCATATATGTTCATGAAAACTAAATATATGTTCATGAAATTTAAATGTGTTCATGAAAACTAAATATATGTTTATGCAAATTAAATATATGTTCATGAAAACTAAGTATATGTTCATGAAAATTAAGTATATGTTCATGAAAACTAAGTATATGTTCATGAAAATTAAGTATATGTTCATGAAAATTAAGTATATGTTCATGAAAATTAAGTCTATGTTTATGAAAATTAAATATATGTTTATGAAAGCTAAATATATGTTCAGGAAAACAAAATATATGTTTCACGAAAATTAAATATATGTTCATGAAAACTAAATATATAATTATGTCCATCAGGGGCCTAGATCATCAAGAATGGTCAAAAATACTTGTCCCGTAGATTAGTTAGACTTGTAGCCCTCATGAAACTCCATCACATCATCAGAAACAAAGCAGCGGCAGATCTGCCTGCACGGGGTTGGCCTAGCAGTGTCCAGCAGTCTGCTGCAGCAGCAGATCTGCCTGCACGGGGATGGCCTAGCAGTGTCCAGCAGTCTGCTGCAGCAGCAGATCTGTCCATGAAAACTAAATATACATGTATGTTCACGAAAACAAATGTATGTTAATGAAAACAAAATATATGTTTATGAAGATTAAATATGTACCGGGTATTCATGAAAACTAAATATAAGTTTATGAAAATTAAGTATATGTTCATAAAAATGAAGTATATTTTCATGAACACTAAGTATACGTTCATGAAAATTAAATAGATGTTTATGAAAACTAAATATATGTTCAGGAAAACTAAAATATATGTTCATGAAGATTAAATATATATTCATGAAAACTAAATATATGTTTATGAAAACTTTAAGTATATGTTCATGAAATTTAAGTATATGTTCATGAAAATTAAGTATATGCTCATGAAAATTAAATATATGTTCAGGAAAACTAAAGATATATATGTTCACGAAAACAAAATGTATGTTCATGAAAACTAAATAAATGTTCATGAAAATTAAATAAATGTTCATGAAAACTAAATATATGTTAATGAAAACAAAATATATGTTCATGAAAGATTAAATATATGTTCATGAAAACTAAATATATATGTTCATGAAAACTAAATATATGTTCAGGAAAACTAAATATAATATAAAATATAAAAACATGAATTTTTGTGCCCATTATTAAGATTATCAAGATGAATTTATTTAAAATTACCAAAGTAAATTATGTATATATTTTCAACATCGGTTTATTTAAATCTACCAAATGGGAAAAATATATATATATTTTATATTAAGATAATTTGCAACTAACTAATCATTAGATGTTTTCTCATGTAGATTATATGAACCCTCTACCAGTGATGCCTTCGGTGGCTCATGCAACTAATTATATTTTTTATCATGTAGATTATATGAACCCCTCTACCAGTGATGCATTCGGTGGCTCATGCAATGAAGTAGTGGAAGATGCCAGTTTATATATCAACAGTCATATAAACCCCTTGAGATGGTTCAGTTATGGCGGGAACAAGGATTGTGTTATGACTATGGATGCTGGATCTATGGGTGGTGCATTGTAAGTAATATTAGGTGGTGTATGGGAATTTACATCTATCACTTAGTTTGTTCTCCTTACTGATATGTCGTGGCGTATCGATAAAAGAGAGCAAGTGTGAGATAAGACATTAAATCAGATTGGATTAAAACACAACTATAAACAACTGAATAAACGTTAGAGAAACCCGAAGTGGTAAACAAGAATGGACAACCTAGAAACACTGGTAACATTGGGTACACAAGTCACAGGACCAGGGCCACCAAGAGAATGTTTGGGCTTCATGGCAAAAGGAAACATGGCCCCCTCCTCCAATTCTCCAAATAATGATACTCAAACTAAGTCCACCACGGTGTGTCATATGCAAGGTATCAGTAAGTCCACCACGGTGTGTCATATGCAAGGTATCAGTACAACAAAAATGAATGGATGAATTGTGATTTAGAAAACAGCTTTCTACTTGTTTATTTGTCTGGACCTTTAATTATAACTCATGGGATTCGGAGCGCTGCCCCGGCTGCCCCCTCTCTCAATGGGCCGGCACAGGACGAAGACATAAAAAAACAACCACAACACAATACAAAAAAACTAAAAAGATGAGTAACACGGACCCCACCAAGAATCATTAGATGAACCCAGGGTAGGTACCTTCTGCTTCTTATTAGACACCGACCTTGGGCGTGTTTTATTGCTCTCTTCTGTACATCTCCAAAATATCTTCTGATGAAGCGTCCAAAAAAAATGAATCTGGACCTCTTCTGGAGATACTCTAAAGAAGAAGCAATAAAACACGACAAATTCAATATGGCGTTGCATAGCAGAATTTATTTATGTTGGATGACATAACTGAAGTTTCCGATGATTTATTGAAAAATTCAGTTATGTCAGGTCATTAGAAAGACACGACTGTAATTCTGTGCTCTGTTTTGGCATGGATGTACAGTCCGTGGACATAAGTATTGGTCACCGTCGATTTTTTACTATATATTTCATGTAAAACCACATTTAAAAAAAAATATTTTAAAGCTATCTGGGCAGATTTTTATGAAATTTATTTCAAGACACGCAGAATTCTTTGAATTTTATTTGTTTATCTGATAGTAATTTGTGTCTGCATGGTTTTTGTTTTCTGGTGATTTAAACACAAATGTTGATATTTCCGATTTTATTTTGGTTAAAATATATAGCAGTTTTGACGTCAGAAAACAAAAATTGTCTTTAAATCATAAGAAAATAAAGGCAATCTAACGGAAAAGCATGCTAAAAATAAACAAATAATATTTAAATATTTCTGCTTCTTCTGTTGCAAAAATTATCAAAATCCGCTTCAAAATAAAAAAAAAATTAAAATGTGGTTTTATATGAAATATATAGCGTAAAATCGAGGGTGACGAATACTTATAATGTCCATTAACCAAGGCCGGATCCATGGGAGGGGGGGGCACCCGGCGCCCCTCCCCCCTACAATTGGCAAAAACATGATTTTTTGGCGTAAAATCGTGATTTTTCACACGAAATACCCCCAACAAATTTTTTAAGTGCGCCCCCCTAACTTGATATCCTGGATACGCCCCTGTTGACTGTAAGTGTAAAAACAAGGATAACAAAGAAAATTGGTTGAAAGAAATCGCCGTGTTCATGACATTTTTTCGTTATGCTTTCCTAACTTAATTTAGCTAAACAAATCGGGCTTAAAGCTCCGACCATTTGATTTTCAGGAATAATCTTCAGAAGATTATCCTTTTCACCCGCTTGAGAGTCAGAGTTTTTTCCTCTTACAGCTAATACTGTACAAGAAATTTGTCAATGTTTGCCTGAATGTATAATAGAAAAAGACATCTTGTTTGTCTATCAAATAATTTTAAAGTAACCAAACCAGATTATTTTTATATATAAAAGAAATACCTGTAGCCCTTTTCACAAAAATTCGTAACTATAGTCCTAACTTTTTCACTTAAGATTATCTTACGACAAATTTTAATCTTACGACTAAAATTACACTTACGATAAAAATTCTTCCTTAGGTGTACTCGATACAACATTATGTGATAAAGTTAATTGTTAGTGATTTGCGACAGGTTAATGGTTTTCTCCGAGTACTCCAGTACTGGTAGAAGTATTTTTATAAGGGAGTGCATCTGGAGTGTGAAAAAAAAACATATTCATATAATTCATTTTATCGGTTGTCAGCAAAATATTTACCCCCCTTTTTTCCAATTAATCCCATCCCACATAAAACTAAACGCTTGTTCTTTTACTGATGAACGTTTATCCCGATTTTTCTGAGATAACCCAAATTAAGATGTGTTTATCATCTATCAATCAGGAAGACGAATAAAAATCCCTGTTATATATTAATATTAATATAACAGAAGAATGTACACAAGTTTATGTATTGCCAGAGTGTTCGATGATCATCGAAGTTGCCAGAAATTAATAAATTATATTACTAATATAAAGGCAAAATCAAAACGATATCATCGGATCCAGAAACTTCCAGTCCTAAAGCGGCTGTTCCTACAAAACTTTTGTAAGCGAAGTTTTCAAGTAGTCTTTTCGATTGTCGATCGTTCCCAATTTGAAATCTAAAATTAAAAGAATTATCCTGAATTTTTTTAGGTCATGTAAACGATACACTTTGCTGCATTGAAAAGGTAAATGTACGGAATGTATCGTTATAGACTCTCCCTAAACGATGTCATTTGTAGCGTCTTTTTGTATTAAACCATATTCATTTCAATAAACATTTATCAATATGTGTAATTAGGTTTGTCATACGATCAGAGAAAATGCGCTAACGATGAATTGCTCTCTTATTTTCAAGTCGAAGCGCCAATACATCGTCCATTTTTTTCACTTACGATAAAAGATAAGACCAAAATTTCTCTTACGATCAAAATTTTACACTTAGGACAGGGTAGTTTTACACGTAAAGTTAGGACTATTTTTACACTTAAGATTATCGTAAGCATTTTTGTGAAACTCTTTTTAATCTTAGTTTTACACTTAAGACAATTTTTTATCGTAAGAATTTTTGTGAAAAGGGCTATGACTTTTAAACTCGTGTAAAATAGTGAAAACTATGTAGATTTTGTACAATAGACCCTTTGCCGGATTTCAAATTGTTCTACTCCTATCTAGATCACGATATATTTCTTTCGCAGGCGCTTGGGCATGGATACAACCTTATTTTTCTTTATCAAACGTATTTTTTGTTATATTCGTTTAGTTTTAGGTCAATATGTGCCACCCCTCTACTCTTGTGGAGAATAAGAGTAGAGGGGAAACATATATTGACATAAGACTAAACGAATATAAGCAAAAATACCTTTAAAAAAAATAAGACTGTATCGTTCAAGCTAAACGACGCCATTTTTGTCACGTGTCTCTGCCGTCTAAACTACCTATTTAAAAGGAAGAGGTAGAAGAGAGACCGAAGATCTTCCGAATGCAAAAAAACAGAAATGGACCTCTTCTGGCTCACTACCGACGAGCAATAAAATACGCCCCTTGTAATTGATTTAGTCAAGTCCGGTAAAATTCTTGTCGATGATAGAGAAAAAAAAACAAATCTACGTAAAAGGAAAAGACCCATAGTCATATGAGATATGGATATTTCGTTAAAGGAAAAGACGCATAGTCATATGAGATATGGATATTTCGTTAAAGGAAAAGACCCATAGTCATATGAGATATTGATATTTCGTTAAAGGAAAAGACCCATAGTCATATGAGATATGGATATTTCGTTAAAGGAAAAGACCCATAGTCATATGAGATATGG
>MJUT01037136.1:30804-44743 GCA_002080005.1 Gigantidas platifrons
CCATAGTCATATGAGATATGGATATTTCGTAAAAGGAAAAGACCCATTGTCATATCAGATATGGATATTTTGTAAAAGGAAAAGACCCATAGTCATATCAGATATGGATATTAAAAGGAAAAGACCCATAGTCAAATGAGATATGGATATTTCGTAAAAAGAAAAGACCCATAGTCATATGAGATATGGATATTAAAAGGAAAAGACCCATAGTCATATGAGATATGGATATTTCGTAAAAGGAAAAGACCCATAGTCATTTGAGATATGGATACTTCGTAAAAGGAAAAGACCCATAGTCATATGAGACATGGATATTTCGTAACGAACAACCAGTTCGTGATGACGACAGTATAATTCATGTAGGAATGACTTCAACATAGGGACAACGTAGTCTTGCTTGAACAGCTTTTGTATAGATCAGCAGATGAGTTCTGTCGAGAACATCACTATCATGGACACCAGCACTAATATAACGTATGAGTATGTAAACTCCATACTAGGGGGGTGAATGTACGTCATAATTGGAAGCCATTTTTGTGCCGCTTGAAGATAAGTTTTTACGTATAGCATTAGTTATTGTAAGGATAACATTAAATGTGATAGTGCATCAAATGCCCCTAAATGTCTGCTAAACAACGATGTGTCCATCGTTCAACAACTTGTTGTCAAACTCTCAAACACTATGACAATGTCATTTCCACCTGTTGCGAATACGTTGTCTAACTTAGTCGAAGTGTTTGAGAGACTGATAACAAGTTTATAAACGATAGACACACCGTTGTTTAGTGGACATTTATGGGCACTTGCCGCACTATCACATTTAATGTTATCTTTACAATAACTAATGCTATGAGTAAAAACCAGCCTTCAAGATGGCTTCCAATTATGACGTACATTCTCCCCCTGCATACGCTGGTGATGCTGGAATATTGTTACTGATGAAAGGGACGATTACTAAGGGAAAAGTGAAGTCATCACGTTTGTGGTAGAGTTTGGGTGCATGGTTTTCATTTCTTTTATTAATTTGTTTCACAATTCATTTGCACCAATAATAGGATTGTGCCAATTTATTTTCAAAAACGAATATATTAAATTCACAAAACAAAATTGAATCATTTGGGACAAATTAATTATAAAGTCACTAATGTTAAAACATAAAACTATATACAGCATTAAGTGTGTGTTGGGTGGGGGGGGGGGGGGCTATAACAACTCCCGGGGATATTTCTCCGATAACAACGTACAATTTTCTGCGAAACCCAAATGAATCAAATGACATCTGATCTTTCAAAGCAATTTTCATTTTAAGCCCTCCCCTATACTTCAATTTATTATTTTTTTCATATCTTTAAATGCAATTCAAACTGGATAAAATAGTCTGACGATTTGTTTTATAATATAATTATTGTTTTATTCTTTAAAGATAGTTGGGGCCGTCGTGGTCGTGTTCGTATGGTAGTTTGATTTATAACTATCTATGCAAAAAGTGCCTATCATCACTAACGTTGTGAATTCGAACCCGCTCAGGCGAGGTGTACTCGATACAACATTATGTGATAAGTTTGCGACAGGTCGTTGATTTTCTCCGGGTCCTCCGGTTTCCTCCATTAATAAAACTGACCGCCATGGTATATACTGAAATATTGTTGAAGGTGGCATTAAACACCATAACACTAATCCTAACTCGAACCCTCTTTAAAGATATATTTCATTTTTCAGATACAAAATTGATTGGATGTACTTTGACTTGGAGAATTCAGCTGGTTGTACAAAGGACTATTTAAAATTCTACGACTCCAACATTGCTAACATGGGACCTGCAAACCTGTTAGGTTCATATTGTGGAACGTATGTCAACTTCACAGGACCAACTCAGAGATACTTGACACTGGAGTTCCACACAGATGGTTCGGGTTCTGGAGATGGATTTAGGTTTAGAGGATTACGATACGAACCTCGTAAGTTCAACCTTTCAATAAAAATTGTCAATCCATGGATTTGTTAAATATGACAACAAAAACGGCTACCTAAGGGTGATTTTTTCATCCTTCGACCAGAGAAATGAGATGTTACGAAATTGTTTTTGTCAAGCTACTCGCTTGTGATATGGAATAATAATTATCAACATTAGGATTGATACCATTCGATTTTGATGATTTTCACATTTGTCTTTGCAGAGTTATGGGACATTATTTGTAAAAGGGGGTATTTCTTTATATGTCTGACGATAAGTGAAGATTGCTTTGACTAAACCTCATGTATATTTTTTTGCAAAACGTTATGAGTGATAAAGGTATTCTGTCTTTTAATCTTATAGATTTCTCCAGGGTTATGGTCCTTTAGGCCCTTTGGTTTCTTGCTCCCAAAGACTTTTAAAATTATTCGGCTTTCAAATATTTTGACATTGAGCGTACCTGATGAAAGTTATTCCAGAAACGTGTCGTGTGCACTAAATTAGATATCTACTTTTTTGTTACTATCACTGGGTTCATACCTCTGTTGGTGAAATATTAGTCTCCAATGGTATCATCCACACAGCAGTCGGTGATCCGGCACATACATGGTTTATTAGATATATTTTTTTTCTCGAAATTGACAGTTCTTAAATCATGTAATTATTATTAAAGATATTGTCTCCTCCCTCAAGCATAGATGTTTATCATTTCTGTTTACAATTATTATTCTTTCAAATTTCTTTATTATGTCAGTTTATTTTCCTTTATTTAACATAGCCATATGATTTTATGGTAACAACAGTTCACATGTATTGTCCCTCTACTGTTAGTTTTATGGTAACAACAGTTCACATGTAATGTCCCTCTACTGTTAGTTTTATGGTAACAACAGTTCACATGTAATGTCCCTCTACTGTTAGTTTTATGGTAACAACAGGTCACATGTATTGTCCCTCTACTGTTAGTTTCCATGGTAACAACAGTTCACATGTATTGTCCCTCTACTGTTAGTTTCCATTAAAAAGATGACTGGATATTTTAATATAGCATAAGAAATTATATTGGTTGTTTACGTCATTTTAGCGAAATGAACATGAGGGTTATGGTGTTTAATGCCACTTTCATCAATATTTCAGTTATATCGTGGCGGTCAGTTTTATTGGTGGAGGAAACCGAAGTACCAGAAGAATTTAACCGACCTGCCGCAAGTCACTGACAAACGTTACTACATAATGTTGTATCGAGTACACCTCGCCATGAGCGGATTCGAACTCACAACGTTAGTGGCGATAAGCGCTGATTACATAATTAGTTGTGAACCACGATCACGACCACGACGGCCCGAAATTGACAGGTCATGACCTTTGAATCAATGACTAAAACTAAGGTGACGTCGTTTCCGTGATCGTTTGGTAGTTGGATTTACCACTAACTATGCAATCAGTGCCTATAACCACTAATGTTGTGAGTTCGAATAACGACCAGGGTGAGGTGTACAACATTATGTGATAAAGTTTGTCAGTGACTTACGACAGGTCGGTGGTTTTATCCGGGTCATCCGGTTTTCCTCAATCAATAAAACTGACCGCCACGATATCACTGAAATATAGTTGAAAGTGGCGTTAAACACCATCAAACACATAAACTACAAATGTATTTTATGTATCTTGCGTTTATTACAAATAAACAAAATATTTGTGTCCAGTATTATTTAATAATGATCAGCAAAATAATCACTATGCCTTAAAGTAGGTAAAAAAATATGGTCCTTGACCATATAAACTTTATTAAATAATTAATCCTATTTTGTATAAATATGTACTGGTTTAATTAATATGTAGAGCAGAGACAATTGTTATTTTATAACCCGATTAAAAGTAAAAACATAGGGTTGGAAAGTTGAAAATGGTGCTTTAAAAATGGACCAATACACTCAGACATGGCGGCTTAAGTGGCCTAATGCTGTTATTCGATGATAATTATAATTTGATTCGGAGGGAGAGGGGGGATTTTTTTTTTATATAGAATATACATTTTGAAAAAGTAATAAAAGAAAAGAAGATCTATCCTTATTCGATTTGAAAATAAATATTTGGACGTTTTATTTGTGTCAGCGTAATTTTAGAGACACGGGGCGGGGGGGGGGGGGAGTTTCCTAAGGTAAAATATGATTCATGTATTCCCTCAGAATGTAAACCATACCCATTTCTATATTATTCATTCATTGGTGACCTATTCATATATTTAAGTAAAATCCAAAATAAATACACACAGATCAATTTTGAACCTTATAACATATTTGTAGAAATATGACCTATTGATATAAAATTATCACAGCTTAGAAATACTTTAGATATATTATTTCCACCAATATGCCTGCAGTCTTTTTTTTTTTTTGTATTTTGTTAAGAAATGCCTACATCGAACACCAGAATATTATTTATTTGTTTTGCTTTGCAGCACCATGCCAGAGCGATGAATTCCACTGCACCTTAGAAGATATCTGTATCGACGATCGTCTGAAATGTGATGGAACTAGACATTGTGTGGATAATTTGGATGAAAGTGATTGTTCATGTATGTAAAAAATATCTTCATAAAATCGCTTTACCATGCGTGTACTTGCATTAGCTAATATTCTGAACATTTTTTTCAGCAGAATACAATATGTCAAATATGTTTATAGTCGAATCTATCTCGTGTTCAATTCGAATGGACCGATTATGTTACTTCGAAATATCAAAGTATTCGAGTTGTCCGAAATAAATGAAACTTTTTCTAAATGGAAACATGTTCTAGTTCGAGTTGTCCAAGGAAACGACTTATCTGAGTTTGAGGGTTATGGTGTTTAACACCACTTTAAACAATATTTTAGTTATATTGTGGCGGTTAGTTTTATTGGTGGAGGAGACCGGAGTACCCAGAGAAAACCACTGACCAGTTGCAAGCCACTGACAAACTTTATCACATAATTTTGTATCGAATACACCTCGACATGAGCGGGATTCGAACTCTCAACATTAGTGGTGATCGACACTGATTAAACAAGTAGTCATAAATACATGCAACTACCATGCCATCACGACCACTCCCATAAATTAAACCACTAACTTTGTGTCTTTCATTTACATTGCAGTTTTTGAGAAGTTAATTGGAAGTATCATTGCACTTGGTATGGGAGGTATTGTTGCTGTCAGTATCGCCTTCATAGCTGGTTGTGTCGGCTTGTGGACACTCGTCTGTGTTTTTACCTGCTGTAAGAAATGTTGTTCGGTTTGTTGCACTAAATGCTGCTGTTTCTGGCCTTGTTGTAAAGGAAAATCATGTGGAAAAGCCGGAAGAGGTAAGGTGGAACCTGATCAAGAGAGCATTGTGGGTTCTGACTTACCAGAAAAGACCAATGACAATGATGTCAAAATTGAAGAAGGGGAAGATTTCTTTGATGACGAAAAGAAAAGCAATGTAGTAAACGTAGCCCCAGAAGGTGAAGGAACAAATAATGCCAACTCCGCTAATGGACGAAATACACAGATGTCCAGCGTTGGCTATCAAAACGATGCATACATGGCCGATGTTGGACATTAAAGTAACTAACCATATTTAAATGTGCTAATATTTTTTTGAAAAAAATGTGCACAATAATCTAATAAGAAGCAGTAATGTTAAAAAGTAGGTATTTGATGGTGTTGTTTCTTTGTTTCTTCATATTGCATTGTCTTTATTAAGTTTTGATGTTATGCACATCACCTACGCGAAACAATTGTATATCCTTCATTCTTATTGGGGGGTTCAGATTGTGAAGTAATGCTTGAAGCACTGTACTTGTCATAATTCTTGTATTGTAACAATTTGCCATGTATAAACATGTATCAAGAGGTCACATTTGGAACAAAGAGTGGTCTTTTAAGACAGGTGACCTCTTAAGAAGTTCAATTCATATGAAATTTTCTATGATAGGACAAGAAAAAGGTAACCTTTTAATACAGGTGACCTCACACTAAAGGTGACCGCATGGGCAAGTTTGTCTGTATTTCACTTGTTTAAAAGCCTTAGGAAGTTTTGCCATCAGTTGGCGTTAGTCATTGTTATAGATTTACACATTTTAATCTTCTAGTCTAAAGTCATTGGTACAAAATAAACCAAATTCTGGCTATGATTTGTCTCTGGGTGGTATCCTTTGACAAATGTTTTCGAAAGCCCCACATCCTTTACCTTTTAAGATATATTCCGGCTCTCATAAGTTTTCTTATGTCCTAAAAAGCTCCTTTAAACTCACTGGGCACATTTCGATAGCTCGTCAATAATAGGAATAGCCACTCTTATATGTGAAATTTTTGTGACTTTATATATCTTAAGATGGCAGCAGCCAGTGTATCCCAATGAGCAAATACAAGATTACTCTTTTAACTGAGTGAGTGATTAGAGATCATATAGAGGCTGACTGAGCCTCTTGTTTGTAAGTTCATCATTTCATTTAACGGAAGTTACATTACTTGTTTTAAGATATGATTGTTTATCACCATGACCTCAATTACAACAATGTTTTCGTGAAAAGTAAATAAAGATTAAAATTCTGGAGAAAAAACCTAAACTAAATCACAATATCCTCTTGAATTAAAAACATTAGGGATTGTCTCCCATATCAAACATTTTATACTTCATAAATGCAGTCTTGTTATGCTGACATGGTAGTGGGATCTTAAGATAACATTTTTGACATTGACGGTCACCATGGATACCAAATAAGCATGGGAATATTTCACAAAGAATTATAATTATTATTAAATATATGTTAAATAGTTTACTTTGATCATACTAGTTGTCTTTCAGATTAAAAAAAAAATAAAAAGTTATTGTTTTATTTTTTCAAATGGCAAATATTTACTTTTATCTTTCACCGTAATTCCATTGTCGGTAACCAATAGCAAATCATGCTCCGATACTCTCCACCCACTCATTTCCGGTGGGTAAACTTGCAGAGTAATCCTCATGATTATGAATTATTTGTGTGTCATTTAAAAGTATTTTGATTAGTTCCGACACACTGTCTTACATCCAATCAATTCACAGATTTTCTTGCAAATTAAAATGATAATAGGAAAAGAACTGGTCGCAATCAATCATAGATAATTATCGAAACCCGGTTATTATCCGGAAGCGTTAACAGCTCCTGCTCCACTGCTGGCATCCATCATGTAACTACTAATTAACAAGACCATAATCTGATATGGAAATCGTGTTGGACATTAGTATACGTTTAGTTATATGGTGTTTAACGCGACTTTCAACAAGATTTTAGTTATATCGTGGCGGTCAGTTTTATTGGTGGAGGAAACCGGAATATCAGGAGAAAACCACCAAACTGCCGCAAGTTACTGACAAACTTTATCACACAATGTCTTACACCTCGATCTGAGAGGGATTCGTACTCACAACATCAGTGGTGATACATAATGTCTTACACCTCGATCTGAGAGGGATTCGTACTCACAACATCAGTGGTGATACATAATGTCTTACACCTCGAACTGAGAGGGATTCGTACTCACAACATCAGTGGTGATACATAATGTCTTACACCTCGATCTGAGAGGGATTCGTACTCACAACATCAGTGGTGATACACTAGTATACGTCAATAAATACAAATAACATATATAAAACATGAAACCCTACAAAGTTGAACTGAACATCTTTTTCACGTGGACATCACAACACCGAATTAAATACATGAGGACATATAATGGGACAAATGAATAATACGAACCCCATTAAAACCGAGGGTGGACTCAATTGCTTCTGAAGAGTGAGCAGATCCTGCTCCACTAGTGGCACCTGTCGTGTTGCTCTTGTTAATAATCTGGTTAACAGTCATGAAAGAGGAAAGGACAGAATTATGCTCTACGACAAACGGAACATATCCATGGTGATTTATGTCATATACTAGTACATTCCTGTTAACAATTAACCAAGTCATGGTGGCGAACGTAAAACTTTCGAAGAGATAACATCAACTTAACCACTGAGAACTTTGGTTGAGTATTTCCCTTGTTAACAGCAACCCTCTATCAAAGGAATCAAGATGGGATTCACAAATTCTGGAATATCGTATCAACTAACAAATATACACCTTAAGCAGGTGCTGATGGAATGTTGCTGCATATACTAGTAAATGCAATGTTTACATTTGGAAAATTGAAATCATATCTTTTGTCATAAAGTTTCCACCTTAACTGGGCCTCGTCAATTTCTAGGTGTAGTTCAATGTATGAAGCAGACCTAGCTGTATCTTGTGTATCCTTTTTTCAAGTTCCATTGGATAGATCTAAATAATTACCGAACTTGGAATTATTTAGTGAAAGGTCATCATTTATATAGCGGAAACTAAAATTAAAGGATCTGGCTAGCTTCAATAGCCACATTGTCGGTAACAGGAAGTTGGTCACGCTTCGATTACTCTTTATTAATCAGACGATGACATAAATCAGACAACAAATAAATGACCAAGTGAGTTAGTAATTGTTGTTTAACACCAACTGAGCAATTGTTATAGCTATATCATGGCGAGAACAAGTTGCATTCAATGAAATGATGATGATAGTCCACTTATTTATAGACTAGCATGCTGAGTTGGATTTTCAATAGTGCTAACTCGCGGAAACAACAAAAGTCCGCGGGTAGACATGTCACTCCACTCGGGCATTTTATTCTGATTTCGAGTGAATCTGTCTCCTCCCTTACTCCTTAGCGTCGTGTACTCAGCAGAGAAGAAACAAATGCCAATTTTAGTCTTTCGTTTGACCAGATCAGGGCTCGAACCAACGATATACCGCGTTCGAGGTGACCACGCTAACTCTTACACCACCGACGCAGTTAAGTGATCTATTATTGGTTTACAATTAAACGAATATTTACGCACATTTTTTTTTATATTTATTTAAAAGAGTTTATTTTAAAATTATTTCCAAACAAACTTCAAATGATCTTTCTTTATGACAGTCATTTCCAATTTCCTCATGGCAAAGTACGAAAAATGAACCCCTGTCATGATGTTTGTTCGATCTGTTGACAGAAATGTTTGTCTAGCTGGTTGTTCTATTTTAAACAGAAATATAATCATGAAGCAAGGGTTTGAATTTGATATATCTAAAGAAAATAACCCTCAGCAACAAATAAACAAAAACATTCATCTTTACTTTTCAAAAATCTAGATAAAATGTGCACATAAATGTATAACTTTTTACCAGTAATTGTTACTTCACACAATGGATCCTCTGTTTCAACTAAAAGTTCATGATGTATTTGTTACTGCGAACAATATATATCAAGTTGACGATATATTTGTCACTGCAATCAATGGATTCACTGTTTCAACTAAAGTTCACGATATACTTGTTACTGCAAACAATGGATCACTGTTTCAACTAAAGTTCACGATATACTTGTTACTGCAAATAATGGATTCACTGTTTCAACTAAAGTTCACGATATACTTGTTACTGCAAATAATGGATTCACTGTTTCAACTAAAGTTCACGATATACTTGTTACTGCAAATAATGGATTCACTGTTTCAACTAAAGTTCACGATATACTTGTTACTGCAAACAATGGATTCACTGTTTCAACTAAGTTCACGATATACTTGTTACTGCAAACAATGGATTCACTGTTTCAACTAATGTTCACGATATACTTGTTACTGCAAACAATGGATCACTGTTTCAAATAAAGTTCACGATATACTTGTTACCACAAACAATGGATTCACTGTTTCAACTAAAGTTCACGATATACTTGTTACTGCAAACAATGGATTCATGGTTTCAACCGAAGTTCATGATGGTATAATAGACAGAACCGTCATCTGCTATCAAATCGCTGTAAACTGAATTGTACATGTGACAAGTTACAAAGTCTTCTGTTGGTTCATCCATTGCAAATGACTTGCACCCATCAATACGCATGCACAATCGCGTGCACACACTGGTGTCAGTTGCGTTGACAATCCCGACAGAAAATACTGACGGTTTACTGTCACGTGCCTTCATTTTAAAGTATCCAGTTGTTCGGTGACTGGTTTCCCAGTTGAACTGTTGTCTAAATTCATCCCATCGTTTTTCGTTTGTAAGAACGTTTCTAGTCATAAGATTTTGTACTACAGGTGGAGTTGGAGTTGGTGGAGGGGTGTCGCTGATACATTTTACATTTCCTTTCGGTATCAAGTAAAATTCTGAAAACAATAATATTATGTGTATATGATACATATACTGTCATTGTCAGTTTGAATAAAATATAAAGTGCGATCCTATGGTATCGTTGGTTCTATGGTCTCGTGTATTCACGTGCTATTTCAATCAATGTTCGTTGTCATAATTTTAATTTAACTATCCACTGTACCATTGGACCCCAATATATGTTTCATGTTTATTATTCATATAGTCCGACCACAGATTAGTGGCTGGATTAAAAATGTTATCTAGAAGACAAACGTGAACAAATTAACTTCAACTGAAAGACATGACATGAATATAAACAATTATTGTTGTTGTTTGTTTGTTTTTTGTTTGTTTGTTTGTTTGTTTTTGTTTGTTTTTGTTTTTGCTGTTGTTTTTTGTTCTGTTTTGTTCTAAAGTAGTTTTTGTGTGGAAGATTTCAGCGTACCTGATGAAATCAGCACAACGTATCACATAAAACATCTTCGCTAGCCAAGGGTTACGTTTTTCAGAGAAGGGGGACCCGAATGGTAACCCTTGGCTATCGAAGATGTGAAGAGAAGGGGGACCCGAATGGTAACCCTTGGCTAGCGAAGATGCACATAAAGCTGCGACATAACATTTGATATTAATATTGTGTCATTTTCCCCCAATATATATATGATGTCTTCATTAATATGATCTCCTCTGCTTTGCTTTTTTTTTAAATTGAGGAAAAAGGAAAACATGTGTTTATTTGAGTATGGCCAGACAATTACATGTACATGTAGCCATGTATGTATATAGTCCAGATTGGGTTATTTATTACAATAGAGGGGGTTGGGTTGTAGTTAGGGTTATGGTGTTTAACGTCACCTTTAACAATATTTCAGTCATATCGTAGCGGTCAGTTTTATTGGTGGAGGTAATCACCGGAGAAAATCACCGATCTGTCGCAAGTCAATGAAAACTTGATCACATAATGTTGTATCGAGTACATCTCGCAATGAATGGGATTCGAACTCACAACTCAAGATGATAAGCACTGAATGCAAAGATAGTTGTAAATCCAACTACCATACGATCATAACCACGACGGCCCCGTGAGGGACATCGGTTTTAACTTTTAACAAATATTTGTTAAAATGTTGGATATTAAAGTTAAGTAACTTTGAAAATACTCCTCACTTACGATTGCGACAACAGTTTGGGAACACACAGATGATATTTATATAATATATGTTACACTATATCACTATATCACTTTTTTCTTGTATTAATCTGTGATAAGATTATATAACTGTCAATTTAGGGCTTCAATGTATCTTATATGATGTGTTTTCTGAGCTATTTCATTGTTAAAGGGATATTAAGGTGGTACCTAACACTACAGGGAGATAACTCTTTATAATCAGTTGAACGTTTTGATCATATGATGTTTGTATGCAGATTTCAAGCATTTCGGTGATCAAAACCACAGAGAGAAAAGCTGCTATGTGTCTATTGAATTTATAGCTCTGAGTCTGTTTGTTGGAATTTGTTAAAATTTTGATATTAATTACAGTGGATATATTCAAACACACTGCCAAAAAAATAAGAAAATTAAACGAGCAGATCAAATTTTACCTGAAGTGTAAGGTACCACCTTAAAGCTCGTTTTAACATATATTTTTTCAACTCGTGACGAAGGTTGTTTCTTTTCAATTTAATTGTAAAAACAATCCAAAAATACTTTGCACGCCCATATAATCCCTAATATCGTTAAAATATCACTTAAAAGGGTCGAAATGAATATTTGTCCATGAAGCAAAAATTCAATTCCAGGCAAAGACAGCAAGATATGACAGAATTAAACGAATTATGTCACTTTTACAAAGTTTCATTGATAAAAACCGGGTTAATGTTTTCATAAATATCATTTATTGATCCAACTGCAAGTTTTCATGAGATACAAAAAATTACCAAAATGAGCTTTAATATCCCTTTAAAACATTCGTATCTCTAATAAGATGTGTTTTCTGAACAAGTTCATTGTAAAAAAAAAAACTATTAATTTGCGGTATCTCGTATTAGGATCTTTTTTTTTTGGATAATTTTATCATTAAAGACATTCAGTGTCTCATAAGACATATATTGCTGAACTATCTCATTGTAAAAGACATTCAGTGTCTCATAAGACATATATTGCTGAACTATCTGGTAGTAAAAGACATTCAATGTCTCATAAGACATATATTGCTGAACTATCTCGTAGTAAAAGACATTCAGTGTCTCATAAGACATATATTGCTGAACTATCTCATTGCAAAAGACATTCAGTGTCTCATAAGACATATATTGCTGAACTATCTCATTGTAAAAGACATTCAGTGTCTCATAAGACATATATTGCTGAACTATCTCATTGTAAAAGACATTCAGTGTCTCATAAGTCATATATTGCTGAACTATCTCGTAGTAAAAGACATTCGATATTTCATAATAATGTGTCATTATAAAAACTAATTCGGCATTTCATATAAAGTGTTTTGTGAACAATATGACATTTAAAGATATTCGTGAGTCTTATAAGATTTGTTATGATCAGAACATGAACTAGATTAACTCCATACATCATTCATGTATAATGTGGTTTCAATATTTTCCAGAGTTTTAGACAAGAAGAAAATTTGAAAGGTAAAGGATGGAGGACAACTACAGCTATATAACATAAAACTGTTGTTTGTGATAGTTTAATTCTATATCATTTTTATGTGAACTTTAATGGGGGGACGTTTGAAGGTATCAAAGGGGCATTCAGAAGCTGTAAATATATTTTAGATGTCTTCCAGAGCTTTAAAAAATTACCTGGTGGCTTGTATTTCCAATTTTGTGGCAAACAGTTTTCCCACATGTTGTCAATGTCAGATTCCTTTATAAGATCTGTATATATCTGGAAGCATGTAAGATATCCATGGAATTGTTGATCGCCTGCGTTTGTATCCTTTGTGATAGCATTACCGATCACGAGTCTACCACCTGTAGGTATTGGAATGTTTTTCTGAAAATCGTCATTTACATTGACCTTCTGCTCGCCATTAACATATATTTTTATTCTGCCGGATTCAAATTGTCTTTCTATATACAAGTGGTTCCATTCATTATCTTTCAGTAAATTTTCTGTTGCAACCAATCCCGTAGGATTTGCATATTCATCGCGGAATGACACAACTGTGTGCGACATAATAAAATTGATTCTGATTTTTTCTTCTGGTCCCAATACATAGTGTAGTAAAGTACCGGTAGGAGTACCAGTAGGGTATACATACATAGATAATGATAGATTCTTAAATTCTAAATCATCCCGCAGCTCCGTCTCTAAATAATGGATATCGTCTGAACCAAACGACAACGCATCATACGAAAATTTCTTCAGATTGTCATTAAACATATAACAATCTTCATCTGAATCTCTAGAAAAGTGATTTCTATTCCTAGTTTCAAACAATATAGATTTGCTTCCAAGTGGCCATTGGTATTCGGGGTTTGGTAAATTTAACTGTATGCTCAGAGAAAAGTCTGAAAAGTTAAAAAAAAAATCATTTGTAACAACATGTATTTAAAAGGATAATGATGTAAATGAACGCTTAGACACAACATAAAGTAAAGGAACATGAGAGACTATCCAACATTACACTTAGACACAAAATAAAGTAAAGGAACATGAGAGACTATCCAACATTACACTTAGACACAACATAAAGTAAAGGAACATGAGAGACTATCCAACATTACACTTAGACACAA
>MJUT01037147.1:56634-67711 GCA_002080005.1 Gigantidas platifrons
TTGAATTTAACTTGTTCTCACCATGATATAGTTGAATTTAACTTGTCCTCTCCATGATGTAGTTGAATTTAACTTGTTCTCACCATGATACAGTTGAATTTAACTTGTCCTCGCCATGATATAGTTGAATTTAACTTGTTCTCACCATGATATAGTTGAATTTAACTTGTCCTCACCATGATATAGTTGAATATAACTTGTCCTCACCATGATATAGTTGAATTTAACTTGTTCTCACCATGATATAGTTGAATTTAACTTGTCCTCACCATGATATAGTTGAATTTAACTTGTTCTCTGCATGATATAGTTGAATTTAACTTGTTCTCACCATGATATAGTTGAATTTAATTTGTCCTCACCATGATATAGTTGAATTTAACTTGTCCTAACCATGATATAGTTGAATTTAACTTGTTCTCTTTATGATATAGTTGAATTTAGCTTGTCCTCACCATGATATAGTTGAATTTAACTTGTCCTCACCATGATATAGTTGAATTTAACTTGTTCTCACCATGATATAGTTGAATTTAACTTGTTCTCACCATGATATAGTTGAATTTAATTTGTCCTCCCCATGATATAGTTGAATTTAACTTGTCCTCACCATGATATAGTTGAATTTAACTTGTTCTCACCATGATATAGTTTAATTTAACTTGTCCTCACCATGATATAGTTGAATTTAACTTGTTCTCACAATGATATAGTTGAATTTAACTTGTTCTCACAATTATATAGTTGAACTTAGCTTGTTCTCACCATGATACAGTTGAATTTAACTTGTCCTTGCCATGATATAGTTGAATTTAACTTGTTCTCACCATGATATAGTTGAATTTAACTTGTCCTCACCATGATATAGTTGAATTTAACTTGTTCTCACAATGATATAGTTGAATTTAACTTGTTCTCACCATTATATAGTTGGATTAAATTGTTCTTACCATGATATAGTTGAATTTAACTTGTTCTCACCATGATATAGTTGAATTTAACTTGTCCTCACCATGATATAGTTGAATTTAACTTGTTCTCACCATGATATAGTTGAATTTAACTTGTTCTCACCATGATATAGTTGAAATTCATTTAATGTAAACAATAATCACTCACTCACTTACACTTTAATTACTCATTTTGTGTTAAACAACTATCACACAACTTATTCACTCCTATTTGATGTCATAGGTTTGTTCTTACTTTTTAAAACAGGATTATTATATCGATTTTGATTTTGACTTCATTCGGCATAATATCCAATGGCTGTTAACTTCCCCTGAGATTTGAACATAAACATTGTCTCTGCCTTATCACCAGAAAACAGGGTTCAGAAGTCACTTATTTATTTTTACTGTATTTATATAATTTCTAGGTAAATGGTATTGCCAGATCATACGTATTTACTGGATTAGACCTACATGATGGTGTCACGTATTATGTAACGCTGATTACGTGTAATGGTGCTGATATATGTACCACAGGTACATCAGATGGAATGTTTGTTGACACTACGCCACCGTCTAGAGGTTTGTGATCTTCAAGACATTATATGCCAAGTTGTAACTTCTAATCGTTACGCTTGCAGATACAACGCGGTTAAAATATTCATCAGATTCTACATTGTCTTTATTTATAAATTCCATCTTAAGTTCTTGATTTATTCTAACGTATGTGTGTTATTTAGCTTCAAAAGCCTTGGATTGTGGCTTATTTATATTTATCACATATTTATAAGTAATAACGTCAATTTTGCCCATACGTAAACACCGGAAGAGCCACAGCGATATCTGCCATTGGGGCAAAACTCTGATAACACGATATCAAGCCTCTCGCGAGCTCCATTGCGTCACTTCCACCCAACTGTGATTTGTCGTTTGGAAAATGTCGACGTTCAGCGAGGAAAGATTTGTTGGCGTTTCGGAAGCAGAACCGATATCGATCACTCATATCCATAAGTTTGGTCTCGGTGTGGAAAGTTATTTTTTATCCTTATTAATTCAATTTTGAAATATGTGATAAATTGATTAATGCATGCCTTTTTCCATATCAGGACTGTTATCATCCCTCGACGGATATCGTCCCTCGGTCTAAAGCCCTCTGGCTATATGCATGTTTAGTGTTATATACTATTTGATCGCACCTAAAAGCCTGGAGAAGTCCATAAGGGAGGAACCACTTATACTGAAAGCAGGGGATAGACAGTTATCACAGCAGCTGTACCATACTGACGAATACGGCAATAATCTTCAATCAATGTTATCTAGGTTGGATTTTCGTTGTATTACATGTTCTTGACTTACTTTTACAAACGGTAAAGTAGTTGAACCTTGAAATGTGGGCAGAAAGGACCAAATATGAATAATTATATATTTTGATATTGTAGGAATGTTTGCCATCAAGACGGATCACGCAGTGGAGCCTGAATTAGCAAGACATTCACATGACTGGATGACATGGTTTCAAAACAATGTCAATCTTGCTTGGCTAGGATTCAGTGATGTACATTCTGGTATAGATCACTACAGAATTTCTGTTGGGAAAACATATATGGAGCACGATTTAAATAAGGTATTTTTTTCTTGGTATTTCAAAGGTAGAGAGTTGACATCCATTAAGACCTCCAACCATGAAACTAAAGCTTAAAATATAGACAGAGACTTGTTCACTTCAATTATATTGAGGGGGTGGGTTATGGTTTTTATGTACACTTTCAACAATATTTCAATTATATCATGTCGACAGTTTTATTGGTGAAGGTAGTACCCTGAGAAATCTCCCGACTTGTCACAAGTCACTCACAAAATGTTGTATCAAGTACACCTCGCATGTGTGGGATTCGAACTCACAACATTAATGGCCATAAGAAAAGGACAAAAGGACAAACAATGATCTACAAAACGTCACAAAGAAAACTAAAGATTGAGCAAGACGGATCCTACTAAAATACAGGGTGAAATCAAATATTCCAGAACAGGAAAGCAGTTCCTGCTCCAAATGTGGCACCCATCACAAATTCGATTTTCTCAGAGATTTGTAATATAGTGATTACATTCCACGTGCGAGTTGATGATGATGACCGCTTGGTACTAGACCAATATGCTCAGATGGATCAATATTAGTACTATCATACTAAAGCAACAGTCTCTGGATAGACATGTCATTCCACTAGGAAATATTATCCTGATTGCGAGCCAACCCGTCTTTGCTGTGTGCTTAGCGGAGAAACATCAAATAGCAATCTCATAATCTTTGGTTTGACCCGACTGGGTATAATGTATAAAATGTTGTAAAAGGTTATACATTCATGTCAGCCAACCCGTCTTTGCTGTGTATTTAGTGGAGAAACATCAAATAGCGATTTGATAACGGCATCTCGAAGGTGAGTCCAGAACAAAGAACAAGAGTCCAGATGAGCCCAGAAGCACAAAATGATATTAAAATGCATTTTGATGATTTCTATCAAATAAATTTATGTTTTTAATAAATTTCATATATATTTTATAAATTACAGTGGCTTTTAAGATCCTTACATTGGAAATTGGGGTGAGACCAGAAATATTCTTTATCGGGCGATTGTAAAAGGGAATGTCAATTACGAAACGCGCATGAAAAATTCCGGATGAATAAGTAGTTTAGCGATAACTAGAAAGTTAAGAATATGAAAATAAGTAGTTATATGTTGAAACATTGATTAAAAATTTAAATAAACTAAAACGTGATTGGCATTGCTCCAATTCCGGATATTTTATGCTTGTCCCGTAATAGACATTCCTTTTACAATCACCCGATAACGAATATTTCTGGTCTCTCCCCAATTTCCACTGTAAGACCTTAAAAGCCACTGTAATTTATAAAATATATATGAAATTTATTAAAAACATATAAATTTATTTGATAGAAATCATAACCATGCATTTAAATATCATTTTGTGCTTCTGGACTCTTGTTCTTTGTTCTGGGCTCACTTTCGAGACACCCATTTAATAATCTTTGGTTTGACCCGACGGGGTATAAAGTATAAAATGTTGTAAAAGGTTATACATTCAGGTAAATAAAACATTGCAAATGAATACAACTTGTTATCTCCATGATATAAATAACCAAATTGTTCATCTTGTGCTAAACAATTATTATTCACTTATTTTATACCTTTAACAATTATTTGTTGGTAAACATAGTATTTTGGAATAGGAAGTTCTATTTATATAATCAAACCTGTATTAAGAGGTCACCATTGGGACAAAGGAAAAGTTGCCTTATAAGACAGGTGGCCTCTTAAAAGAGGTTTAATTCATATGAAATTTTCTGTGACAGGACAAGAAAATGTGACCTTTTAATACAGGTGGCTGCTCAATAGAGGTGACTGCATGGGCAGGTTTGGCTGTAATTGATTTGTTTTATTTTCGTAGTATGTAGAGAAGGAATATTCCCACATACTTACTAACACGGATCATGGAGATGAAGGTTTTGTACAATTACATAAAGTAGAAACCTCCAGTTTACGAGACGTTAAGATGATCTTTATTACAGTATGGGCTGTAAATACGGTAAGTTGTATTTGCTTCTTCAACATTTGGTTGCGAATTATAGCTGCACATATTGTCATTCCATTTATCGTCGTGGTCGTGGTCGTAATCGTATGGTAGATGAATTTACAACTACCTATGCCATCAGTATCTACCACCACTAACGTGAGTTTGAATCCCACTTATGGCGAGGTGTATTCGATACAGCATTGTGTGATATAAAGTTTGTTAATAACTTACGGCAGGATGGTGGTTTTCACATGGTACTCCACGGCAGGATGGTGGTTTTCACATGGTACTCCGATTTCCTCTGCCAATAAAACTGACAGCCACGATATAATTGAAATATTGCTAAAAGTTGCGTTAAACACAATAACACACCCATTTATCTTTTCATACAGAATAAAATATCAGGTGGTACAGCCATCATGTCCATTACAAAAGTAATATTCTATATAAACCAACGTTGATGGTTTCGTTTGGTTGGTTTATTATACCCCCTGCAAACAAAGTTTGGGGGGGTATATAGGTTTCACCCTGTCTGTCTGTCCGTCTGTCCGTCTGTCTGTCCACATAGAGGGTACATGGTTTGTCCGTGCAACTCCTCCTACAGTTTTTCTGCTAGGAAGTTTTTATATTGCAGATTATTTGTACATATATCAAAGATGTGCATGTGGTAAGGATTTTGATTTTTAGTGCATTTTTACCAAAAATATAGATTGTTGAACTTAGTCATTTTTGTGTGAATATGGCAAAAAGGGTACATGGTTTGTCTGCGCAACTCCTCCTACAGTTTGTAAGTTAGGAAGTTTTTACATTGCAGAACATTTGTACTCATATCAAAGATGTGCATGTTGTAAGGATTTTGATTTTCATGAATTTTACCAAAAAATATAGATTGTTGAACTTAGTTATTTTTTTTTATTTGTGAATTTGGCTGAAAGGGTACATGTTTTGTTGAATGTGTTAAACATTATATAATTTGACAAATAATATATTTTCCGTGTAGACTTAGTTTTCAATAATCTTGGACACAGTCAGAGTGGAGCGGGGGGTATTAGTCCCGCTATGCGGACAGTTCTAGTTGTGTTTATCGCCACATTCAACAATATTTGTCACTGACAAACTTTATCACATAAAAGATGGTAGTAGTGAGGTTTGATTGGTTTGTTTTATGGTGTTTAATGCCACTTTCAAAAATATTTCAGTTTTATCGTGGAGGTAAGTTTTATTGGTGTGCCTGGAGTACCCGGAGAAAACCACCGACCTGTCGCAAGTCACTTTTTCACATAATGTTGTGTCGAGTACACCTCACCTGAATGGGATTCGAACTCACAACGTTAATTGTGATAGGCACTGATTGCACAGGTAGTTGTAAATCCAACTCCCATACGATCACGACCACGATGGTTCCTAAACCAAAATTGAAGCTAGATGAAATGGAGGCACAATAACTCGCTTCTTGGTTTTTCATTACATGTATTTTTTAGCTCACCTGACCCAAAGGGTCATGTGAGCTATTGCCATCACTTGGCGTCCGTCGTACGTCGTAAACTTTTTAAAAAATCTTCTCCTCTGAAACTACCAGACCAACTTGAACCAAACTTTGTCTGAATTGTCACTAGGGTGTCTAGTTTTAAAATTGTGTCCGGTGAAGTCGTGCACCAATCAACATGGCCGCTGTTACTAAAAATAGAACATATGGTAAAATTGCACGTTTTTGGTAATAACTCAAAAACCGTTAATAATATCAGAACTCTGACATGGTAAAAATGATCAGCACGGCAAGATCTAACTACCCTACAATTTTAAAGAAAATCTGATTACCCATCTTGAAGTTATTGCCCTTTTTTCATCAAATTTTCAAAATGTTAATACTTTTCGCTCTTTATTTCAAAAACTATAAGAGATAGATGATAAGTTGAAACTGCAAAAATGTTCAGCATGTCAAGATCTACTTATCCTGCAATTGTGAAGAAAATATAATTACCCATCTTGGAGTTATTGCCCTTTTTTCATCAAATTTTCAAAATTTTAATACTTTTCATTTTTTATTTCAAAAACTATAAGAGATAGATGATAAGTTGGAACTGCAAAAATGTGCAGCATATCAAGATCTACCCACCCTGCAAATTTGCAGTAAATCCCATTACCCATTGTGGAGTTATTGCTCTTTTTTTCATCAAATTTTCAAAATTTTAATACTTTTCGTTTTTTGTTTCAAAAAGTATAAGAGATAGATGATAAGTTTGAATTGCAAACATGTTCAGCATGATAAGATCTACCAACCCTGCAATTTTGAAGAAAATCTGATTATCCATCTTGGAGTTATTGCCCTTTTTTCATCAAATTTTCAAAATTTTAATACTTTTCGCTCTTTATTTCAAAAACTATAAGAGATAGATGATAAATTGAAACAGCAAACATGTTCAGCGTGTCAAGCTCTACCTACCGTGCAATTGTGAAGAAAATCTAATTACCCATCTTGGAGTTGTTGCCCTTTTTTCATCAAAATTTTAATACTTTTCGTTCTTTATTTCAAAAACTATAAGAGATATATGATAAGTTGAAACTGCAAAAATGTGCAGCATATCAAGATCTACCTATCCTGCAACTCTGAAAAAATTTGAGTACCCATCTTGGAGTTGTTGCCCTTTTTTTCATCAAATTTTCAAAATTTTAGTACTTTTCGTTTTTTATTTCAAAAACTATAAGAGATAGATGATAAGTTTGAATTGCAAAATTGTTCAGCATGATAAGATCTACCTACCCTGCAATTTTGAAGTAAATCCCATTACCCATTTTGGAGTTATTGCCCTTTTGTTTTATCAAATTTTCAAAATAAAACGAAAAGTATAAGAGATAGATGATAAGTTTGAATTGCAAACATGTTCAGCATGATAAGATCTACCAACCCTGCAATTTTGCAGAAAATCTGATTACCCATCTTGAAGTTATTGCCCTTTTTTCATCAAATTTTCAAAATTTTAATACTTTTCGCTCTTTATTTCAAAAACTATAAGAGATAGATATTAAGTTGTAACTGCAAAAATGTTCAGCATGTCAAGATTTACATACCCTGCAATTTTGAAGTAAATCCCATTTTCCCATTTTGGAGTTATTGCCCTTTTTTTCATCAATTTTTCAAAATTTTAATACTTTTCGTCCTTTATTTCAAAAACTATAAGAGATAGATGTCAAGTTTAAACTGCAAAAATGTTCAGCATGTCAAGATCTACAAAAAAAAGTTCCACAATTGAAAATGTCTGACAACTATGTGAAGAGTTATTCCTCTTGAAATGCATTTTGTGTTGACTTTCACTGCTTTTGGTTACTCAAATAATCAAAGGGAAGCAACTCTATTACAAAATGTGAAGTAGCAAAAGCTAAATTTTATAAATATTATACCCAGGTGAGCTATACAGGCTCCTGGGAGCCTCTAGTTTCATAAATCAATTTATTAGACAGATTTATTGGTCCTTACACTTCTCCAATGTGACAGATAATTCAAAATTTAGCACGAAGTATAGTACAGTATAAAAACGGAAATAATTAGAACGGATATGTATTTAACATTGTCTGGATGCTATTCTATTCCAACTATGTGATTGTCTAAAATGCCACAAAACATTTAGTCTCATCCTGTGAAAAAATTAGCTGTGAAAGCAATCTGAAAATTACTGATGTAAGATGTTTGTTTGTTTGTTTGATGGTGTTTATGTCACTTTCAACAATATTTCTATTATATCGTGGCAGTAAGATTTGTTGGTGGAGGAAACCGGAGGACCTGGTGAAAACCACCGACCTGTCGCAAGTTACTGAGAAAATGTTATCAGATAATGTTGTACACCTCACCATGATCGAGATTCGAGCTCACAACATCAGTGGTGATAGGCACTGATTGGATAGGTAGTTGTAAGTCCAACTACCATACCATCACGGCCACGACAGCCCCCTAAAAGTAAGATAAATGGATAAATGATTGAAATTTGAGCTGAACTTTTGAGTGAATGTAGTTTAAGTTTTCATAATCATGTAACAGGTGAGGTGCTGACAGAGATGAACAAGACAATGTAATTACCAATAACTCAGAGATTGCTTTGTAGATCGTTGTTTGTCCTTTTGTTCTTTTTCTTTTGGTCATTGTGTTGTCTGTTCTTCTTCGATTTAAAGATTCTGATTACCCCTTTAATATCTTCAAACTCTTCTTGCAATGCGAATTGTTTTCATGAAAAAAAGTTTATCAGATTTTTTTTCAAATGTTTGCAGGTTGGATTAAGAAGTGACATGATCCATTCTGCCTTTAATCTGATTCCTGGAGGAGCATTGGATTTAGTTAGAAGATGTGAAGCAACGTCCTGTGATGGCCATTGTGCATGTGCTCCACAAGATCAGAAGTGCCAATATTCTGTTAAACTGGGAAACTGTACCGATGTTTCTGCTGGTAGGTTTGCTTGTTTGATGGTGCTTAACACCACTTTCAACAATATTTCAGTTATATCGTGGTGGTCAGTTTTATTGGTGGAGGAAACCGGAGGACCCAGAGAAAACCACCGACCTGTCACAAGTCACTGACAAACTTTATCGCATAATGTTGTACACCTTGCCCTGATTGAGATACGAACTCACAATGTTAGTGGTGATAGGCACTGATTGCATAGGTAGTTGTAAATCCAACTACCATAAGATCATGGCCACAATGGTCCCCCTGCTGGTAGTATAAAGATGTCTCCACTTTTAAAACTAATATACATGTATGGCGATTAATTCATCTGTATAATAAATGTAAAAAAAAACGATTTGAAGAAACCAAAGGAATAATCAGAAGCCATTACTCGAAGAAAGACAGACAGTACAATGGTTAAAAGAAAAAGACAGACAACATGATATTATTATTCTTTACTATAGTAAAAACATGAAAAACAAAGATTACC
This sequence comes from Gigantidas platifrons, assembly GCA_002080005.1. Lineage (NCBI taxonomy): Eukaryota > Metazoa > Mollusca > Bivalvia > Mytilida > Modiolidae > Gigantidas > Gigantidas platifrons. Next base: position 66,101 of record MJUT01037147.1, read on the forward strand.
ACACAATTGCAAAATCAAATAGAAAAATCGTAGAAAGAGGCAAAATTGATAAACCTAACACACAAATACATGACCTCTGACCCCTAACACACAAATACATGACCTCTGACCCCTAACACACAAATACATGACCACTGACCCCTAACACACAAATACATGACCACTTACTTTCCTGGCTTGGTATAGGCACTTAATTGAAAGGTGGAGGGGTTAAACTAGTAACTGAGTCAGAAATAAATGTGCTTTTTTCCATCTTTGTCAGGCTAACATTTGTTAGAAATTATACACACAGTGAAATATAACTGTTTGAATTTAGTATGTAACTGCATGCTGAACTTATAATTGGTTATTTATATCGTGGGACAATAAGCAAATAAACATTGTGAGTAGACGGATTGGATATTGCTGAGTATGTAGTGAATTTCAATGTCCTTCTCAATAAAACTTGACTAGAACCGAACCTCTGACAAAATTTAAGTGGGATTAGTTAGTAATACCATTATATCCTTCCCTGAAAAGTTGATGTCCATTACAATTAAATTTCATACAAGTTATTTCCCTCAGACTCTCAGACTCTAGGGAATAATTCCTTCTCAATTTGATAATTAGTGATATTACCTTTTCATGAAGGCCACAATTATATATAATTTAATTTATTTCAATCACATGATGTGCGGTATCAACTATATTTGATGTATATGATTTTGAGTTTCATGTAACTATGTAAAATAATGACATACTTCACAAGTAAATAGTAAGTTTTATGCATATTTATAGATGGGGCAGATACTTTATTATTGGTCCGAGATACTAATGGCTATTCCGACAAGGACCAGACAGTAACAGCTTCAGATAATATATTACGTGGAATGTGGATTATGGCACATGTACAAGGTGACAAACCTTTATGGTGAGTTGATCTTTTGAATCTCTATAGATACTGTGTCATTTGTAATTATACAGCCTTATGTAAGTGGTAAGTTAATCTATAGAATCAATGTCATGGATTATGTCATGTCATAGTTGTATTTCATGCAAGGTATCTGTTCACCTATATTAAATTGAGGTCATCCAAATGTTGTTGAGTTGACCTCTGAATCTGTATTCAGTACGTATCTTTACCCAGCAGTTGAAAGTTCAATTGTCATCCAAGATGCAGTGTATTAATACATATTTATTTAATTTGTAGAAGATGAACAGGTACTGCCACATGACTGTGGTTTTGGTCAGATTTTTCAATCTATCATAATTCCACTTAAATGTTGATCACATGTCTTTGTATCTGTCACCTTTGGAATGGTAGAGCAATAACCTCAAAGGTCATGACATTTGTAAAAATATTATTATCATGTTACCAAAACCGAGCTGTAGTGAAAATTTCATCTATTTTTTTACAGTCATGTCTTGTAATATTATATATCATTGTTTAAACACTGGGCTTACTAAACCAGTTTATCATTGTTTAAACACTGGGCTTACTAAACCAGTTTATCATTGTTTAAACACTGGGCTTACTAAACCAGTTTATCATTGTTTAAACACTGGGCTTACTAAACCAGTTTATCATTGTTTAAACACTGGGCTTACTAAACCAGTTTATCATTGTTTATC